>JAYJMJ010000552.1:4603400-4614133 GCA_036873875.1 Laminaria ephemera | reverse complement strand
TGGTTTGATTTTTCGTTTTTTCGCAAATTACACCCGTACTGCCGATCAGAACAACGTGACATCGCCAGCAAGCTCACGGGACAGCACAGGGCAATCAGCTCTGCACAAATAGTTCTTGGCAATATCAAGTCGCTAGTTGCACCAAATCATGGGCCTCTTCTTTCTACCCCCTTCACATTTTGTTGTATTCTTCCTTGCGCGAGCGTAGCGGGCGGCGTCAGCCGCCCGCGGAGCGGTGCCCTTGTATATACTACTGTACTGGTACCTGGTATTGGGTGCTGTACCTGGCATACATACTTACTTTTCGGTAATGCCAAATACAAAATACGACACCGGTGTCGTAGTTCCTTACATACGACACCGGTGTCGTGTATCGGAGGCTTGTGTACGACGCCGCGCCACTTTCGCGGCACACGCTCCGGATGGACAAGGGAGTGCCGGCGCTGCGTGGGCATGGTATCGAGCTATCACTGAGGCTATCGTGAAGCTCAAACGGACCAGTACTCAAGGAGATACGAACGCATCACGTACACCGGCAGGATATTCAGGCATGGTCGTACACAAAGAATAGCGACACCGGTGTCGCTTATACGCGACACTGGTGTCGTATGCAAACCTTATATTCGACACCACGACACGTTTCCGGCATACATACCGGACGGGCACGGGATTACGAAGGGTTCGCGAGCATGGTGTAGGACTATGATCGAAGCTATCGTTAAGTCATAACGGACCAGTACGCGAACATATATTTGCTGTCTCGTATAACAGGATGCGGCCTCAATCACAATGCCAGGCATAAGTATTCTGCGAGTGCACACACGGCAAGCATATGTCCCTCGTGTACTGGCTCATTTTAGATTCACGATACTCGTAGCTGCCATGATAAGCCTACACCAAGCTAGCATGCCCGTTGTAGCCATTTATCTACCCGGGGTGTGTGTCGCCAACGTGCCGTGGTCTGGTTCATAAGCCATGTACGTATACCGAACCTGTTATCCACGACACCATCATGAATAGTATTATTATTTTTGCCCTCCGACAATAATGTAGCGTAGATGCCGTTCCGATATAAATCGATTATCCTTCCGTAAAGTAGTAGTATCTCTCCTATGACTCTGCCAACCATTTCCCAATTTCCCTTCCCCACATCTTTTCATCTTTTGCTGAAATCTATCCTATTCCTCATCAACGTTCCATCCCCAGGTCATTGGCCGCAGTCCTCCCGTTTCTTCCTCCCTTCCCCTAGCGGCCTGGCGGTCCTTCAGGGCTACTTTATACCTGTGAATATTCTGTGGGTGCACGCCGCAAGCAAATATTTGCTCGCGTACGTACTGGTCCATTTTTCTAAATCCCTGTAGGCTTTAAGATTCGGCTATTCCTTAGACGGCTACGTATCTTTTCTTGACTGCGTTTTTTTTACGGCAGTTTTTTTGGAACGTTTTTTTTACGGGAGTTTTTGTACCGTGTTTTTTTACGCGATTTTTTTACCCTGGTTTTTATACCGGAGTTGTTTGACCGCGTTTTTTTTACCATGGCTGACAAATCCAAGCTCAAGTAAGCCACGACCACGCGCTCGCGGCCGTGGCTTCACACATGCTACCGGCCGCTGCCTGGGCATTCTCGTGGTTCTGCTCGGGAAGCTCGGCGAGGAATCCCAATCCCCGTCTGCCAGAAGTTTAGCTCATTTTTACAGACTAAAAGTCTCTATTTTCCGTTTTCAAGCCAAAACGTTTAGCTCATTTAATTATAGGCTACCAGGTATCTATTTTCAGGACAGTGGTAAGAACTCTCTATTTTCTAAAATGATACGAGCGAGCCATGTGTCGGAACAACGAGGCAGCTGTTTGGCGAGGCTGCTGATCTTGCACTCGGCGTATTCCGCTCACAAGACTTACTTCCGCGTACGAAGCGCAGGGGGCCTCTGCCACGCCAATTTGAATGCACGACACCGGTGTCGTATATAAGGAATTACAACACCGATGCGCATTTAGCGTTACCGTTTACTTTTAGGCCCCGGGTATTGCGAGGAGGTGCGCGAAAGTCGACCCCATCGACTTCCCTACGGTATAGTGCAACATCTATCACGTGCAGAGTGCAGAAGGGAAACCATGCTCATATTTGCACCATGCACCTCGTTTTTCACGCTATATATGCGGCCGGGTTTTCACGGCGCGAAGAGGTCCGGATCTCACTGTTTCAACTTACGGCGCTGCGGCAGCGTTCGATCGAAAGAAGAGCGCGATCAAGCGGAAGTGTGCATTGTTGGACGAACCTCTCCTCACCGCACTGCACCGCACAGCGCCGCACAGAACCGCACAGAATCGCGCAGGACCACATAGCATCGCACAGCACCGTACAACATCGTACACCATCACACAGCATCGCACACCATCGCATACCATCGCACACCATCGCACACCATCGCCACAGCATCGCACAACATATCACAGCATCGCACAGCATCGCACAGCATCGCACAGCATCGCATCGCATCCGAGAAACAAACATTACGCACGGTGGAACGCGTTGCTGTTGGCGGATGCTTTGATGTTGAATGGTCTCATCGATGCTGAACGTGCTACAAACTTTGTGCTTCCTTCGCTTGAAGGGGTGGCCCGTAGCCTTGCCGACTACAGTAGCTCCATAGCACCCTCCCTCATCAACACCGCTGGTAGAATCCTGCGATGGCTGCGCCGTCAGTCCGCTTCTGTTATCTCCCGACGACCGTGCCCAATACTGTAAGTGCATATTTCTTGTTTGCCCCTGCTGTCTGTGCGGTACCCACGTGGCGAACACACGTCACCGGTGTTGAAAAATTGTACCGTGTGTCGGTATAATGTGGATCTGTATGGTACATAAAATCGTAATGTCTGACACCGTGCGCCCATTCCAACGGCGTTTCGGCGTGTGGCGCTCCCAAGAAGACGACGTCAGCGTAGCAGCGATTGTCCCCAAAAAAGTCGAAGCGATCGTTATTACTATTCGTCTCTGCCAAACGTTACATGCATGCATGAAGAATCAGCACGGCCACTGGATCTGCCGGACGTCGAAATATAGAAATAACGGTTTCATGTGAAGAACACACACAACACAAACAAACACAATACATGCTCCGGCAAAGAGTGAGGGTTTCAAACGACGAGAGCGCTGCGGTGAACGGGGGGTGTGTGCTCATTTCATGCATAGCCGTAGTTGTATGACCATGGACCCTCGCATCCCCACAACGCCGGGGCGGAGCACGTTTTTCACCGACCAGGCAGACATCGCGTGCACTAAGCGAGGGGGGCGGAGGGGTAACGACGTGCATGCGTGCTGTGCGTCGTTAGCGGAACGTGAAGTCGGGCGGTCACACGATCGATGCCATGCCATGAGCTCGTTAAGCCTGCGAACGGCCAGCCGCAGCACTAAACCACCCCCCACCATTCCGCCCGTCACTTCCTCCCCGCCTCGGCCCGTTGCGCGCGCAAGCAGAAAACCTTGCCTCTGGCGGAGCGAGAGTGCATTCCAACGGACCAAGTGATTGATATCCTGGAGTCCTTGTCGAGCACCCTTATCTTCAACTCCGCCAACAAGGAGGAGAAACTGGCGCTGGCTAGTAGGCTGCGCCACTGGGTTGTGGAGGATGGGACGTACCTCATTCGAGAGGGAGACGGCGACAGGAACCGGTCTGCAATTTTTGTGATAGGTGAGTGTCCTGTGCTTCTTTTAGGTTATGAGCTCCCGTCTTCTCAATTGGGTTTTACCCTTGCTTTTAACCATTTTACTACTGCAAGACATATTACACACTAATTCCAAGTACTTTGTCCCCAAAAACGTGCGCTCAGTTGTCGAGGGGCTAAAGCATGCCTGAAAGGATACCTGACCTACTTGGGGTTCATCTTGGCATATGGAGCTTGGTTGATGCAAAAAGTGCATGGTGTCATATGTGAGGTGTATATCTCGGTGCTGAGGCGCTAAAGCATCCTGCTGGTGGTGGGAGTGGGACTGGTTCGCCGTAGGGCAGCAGCACACCACAATTTCCTTTGTTTTTCCGGTTCAGTCATTACACTACTGTAGGACGTCGAAATCGCGCCGGATACGCGCTGCTGCGCCAAATCGGTGAACTGATCGTTGACCTCGCGCAATCTACTCTGCGTGTCATGTACATGGCACACCCTCACGTTATGATGGTACAAGCAGCGTCATATGATATGTGCTGTGCTCAATCGAGACGGTAGCTAAGTTGCAGGACTGCTAATTTCATCTTGCACGTAGTTCTGTGCCAGCAAACTGTAGGGCCTCTGCCAGCAAGAGAGGACAGACAAGCAGCGACAAAAATCACGTGAAATTCGCGTGTCACGTGAACTTCGCGTGCTGTACGTAGCGTAAAGCTCGATAAGATACGTATCAATCGTAGTATTCCCTTTTTCCCCCCCACGAGACTGGCCCACGTTGTTCTTACCCACAGTCCGCTTACCCCCAACACCTCTTTTTTTTTTCTCCACCCGTCAACCGTTACTCTGTAGCGTCGGGCAAGGCCACGATATCGCTCAACAGAACCCTCGAGGACGACACTGTCCAGGAGGCGGACATTAAGGACATCAAATCGCCCAACTATTTTGGGGAAGGGAGGGTGCTGGGAGATAGTCGGGCGTACGCAAGCGTCAGAGCCAAGGAAGAACTGGTGGTGTACTACATCATGAGGGCCGATGTCGAGGAAATCGTCAGGTATATAACGGTGTGACTCTCAGCCTCAAGTCGAGCGTGCGCTCCTATTTGATTTGAATTGAAGCGTATTCTTTGTTGTGCTGTGTTCGGCAGACGGCCCTACTGTGTAAATCTCCTGCAACAGAGGGTACCATCCATCACTGTCGACGCCCTCCGATTCCTCTGAGCAACAGATGCATCATTTCGGTTTTCCTATCGGCGTCTTTTTTCGGGCTGTTTCGTTCGCGCCGAGCGTTTATACCTGTGTCACAAAAGCCGCTGTGAATTGACCAATGAAATGACCCATGCATGTGTCGCTCCGTGACGTTCACCGCGCTCGTTCGGGGTACGTTCCGTATTGGAGCACGCGGAGTATGTCGCTGGCCCCTCGTGAGAACAGGCGGACACCGTGAAAACACGCCGCAAGAACGGTGCATAATAGGGCAGGTTGTGCTGCCACATGCAACATTTCCTGCGGAGATTGTAACTTAGCACGGAACAGAGTCAGGCTATCTGCAGACGACCCTTTGGTGTATGGCGTGACAACCTACAGTGTAGCCCAGCCGGTGTTACGTCACTGTTCAGGAAAACTCCGTCTCGACACAGGAAGACAGTTTAGCAAATATCTCATCTTTCCCCCACGGCTAACTATCCCGAAAAAAGTGGAGCTATCTGTCATTCGGCGTAGTCTTGTTATGTCGCCAAATGTTTTTTCTCCCATTGGCTAATGTGGCGAACGCGCTCCAGCATACGTTGACAACCATTTCCACCCTGTGTATCGCTCGGGATCAATCGTGCCCCCCCGTGGCCAGTCCGACAACTCGCTCCATGATGGTGCGAGATATGCACATTCGGAAGTTCCAGAAGGAAAATCTGGACGACCTTTTCGCCGTGATCAGGGAAAAACCGTCGGGGCTGGCTTGTCTCAAACGCTTAGCGGACGAGCAACTCATGGGTGGAGACGTCGGCTTCTTCATCGATGTGGAGGGTGAGAAACGGAACCTACTCCCGATGCCTGGGTCTTCGTACTCGTATATACGGCACTTTTATTAGTTGTGCACACGGAGGGCATTCCACGGTGGGACGGCTGTTCGTCGGCACATGGTTAAGGTTTTCGTGGACCTTGAAAAGGGCACTTTTAGCGTATGTATGTATGATAATGGGAAGAAACAAACGATTGCATATAAATTTGACGCGAGTCGACGAGGGAAGAAAGTGCTGAATTCTTCTCGCGATAAAAAATAAGGCGCGTACCGTAGTGAAGGGGGGCGGAGAAGAGCCTGCTTAGTGTCCCCGGATCCGAGTTTCGACTAGGGAGGGAGAAGGAGAAAGAAAAGTGCAAAGATAATTAGATGGGATGAGCAATATATATATATATATGCCCCAGACAAAATAGGTAAAAAAAGGCTATTAATTGGACATCGCGGGCCGTTTCTAAAATAATTCACAAACGTGGAAGCTACATGTAAAGTGATTCAGCACGCACCTTACAACCGCTACCAACTAAAAATGTTTGTCGTGTTGACCGATGTTTTTTTTGCCAACCGCCAACTAAACATTGGCGTAATCTGGACAACGGGCATGTGGCGTGTTTATGGACGTATTTTGCTATGAGAACTGCTTGAAAGGCTCCGTCGTGTGATCAACGTTTAGCCATATATTTTTTAATTGGTTATTCTGTGGGTATGCTGCATTACTCCTTTTCGTTTTTGTAGTTTGGGGCGTGCTTTTTCCTCCCTCGCATACGGTAGGACACGTTGCAAATATCAGCTTTTCTTCTTCCCTGCACCGGGTGATGTTTCGATTTCAAATAGCTAGTCAGCAGTCACGCATCTTCAACCAACACCTGGAATATTTTTCGTTATTGGAATCTTGTATGTAAAGCCGGGCGCTCTCGTTGTGGCACTACTGTACCGGTGGAGTGGAGCTTACCCATCTGCAAGCGAGTCTCTTTACGAACTCCCAGTTTCTGCTCATGGGTCGAAACCTTAAAACAACGCAGCCCCAGGAAAAAGTTAATCCTCTCTTACGCACGCAACGTTCCCTTACATGTGAATCACACCTATCAAAAGGGAAGTGTACACGCTCTTAAACCCACGGATATCCCACCCCGCCGCCGCCGGTTTACCCTTGCCAACCACTCAACGCTGTGTGCGCAGCGTATAAGAAAACCGAAGCCAACGACGCCGAGCGAATGCAGCACGCCCAGCGAATCGTCGACACCTACATATCGCCAACCACCGGCGGGCCGGGCTTGATCTACACGTCGGAAGCCCAGCGGAAAGCCTTGGCGGGGAAGATGAAGCGTCTCTGGGGCAGACCCTCCATCAAGAAAGACAGCCAGGAGCGAAGTGACAAAGCACTGCTCGCCACAAAAGTGGCTAGCGCACTGGCTTCAAATCTACCGTCATCGTCTAAGGACGAAAACGACGAAAGTTCGGGGGATAAGGACGCCCGGGGCGGCGGTGCAGGACCTGATGGCGATGGTCGCGAAACCGAGGTGGCCCATGGAGTTACTGAAACCGCCATTGCCGAGGGCCCTAAAGGGGGGGGCGGAAGCCCCGCAGACGGCGGGGATCACGGTGGAGACGCAAGTGGCGTTATTATTCCACCAGATCAGCGCTCGGATGAAGGGAAGCGGTCGCGATCTGATAGCGACGAATCTTGCGCCTGGAGTCGCAGCGATCACTCCGCCATGGAGAATGACGCCGATCATCCAGAGGAGCGCGAGGAGGCACAGTTAGCACTGACTCTGTCCCTCTTCGATGAGATTTTGGATCAGAACGCCATTCCCACAATACGACAGAACAGTGAGTCCGCCTGTGGGTGTTGCATGACATGCCGATCCGTCATAGGTCGTAGAACTACCGTATACGACAGTGTATGACACATCCCTAGGGATGAATACCAGAGCTAATTTCCTCCAAACCCAGGGGGACACAAACAACGAAAATGCCGGCTTTTCGAACATCTATACTTTACCTTTCCATAGACGCGTCGCTTGGCGTCTGCACGCCGCCGGTCGTTGAGAAAATCGGCATTGAAATTCGTCCGAGGGATGTGTGCTGTATACTGTCATACACGATTATCCGATGCAAGCGTGTAGGGGAGCGCTACCCGTTTGTTTTCCCGGCGGTAGGTGGCCTCGCTTGAGCAAGACAAAAGTACGCATATTTCGACCGGAAGCGGGGCGGGGTGAGACACTACTTTGCGCACAAAGAATGCTGTGCATATGATGAAACACGTTCCTTGACAGCGTCCCCCTCCCCCCTCCCCCTTGCGCCTGACGTTCCGCGGCAGTCGTCCCAAAGTTTATCCAGAGTAGCTACTACGAGCTGTTCCTGGCGGAACTGTTCCCTCTCACCGCCGAACAGGGTGACAAGGAAAAGGACAGCGATTCTCGGGGGGGGGCACTTACAGCCTCCTTGGAGGCCATCAGACACAACCCTGAAGCCGTGGCAGAGAGGATAGCCGAAGCGGTGGCAGCGGCGAAAGCAGCGGCAGAGGCGGAAGCGATCGCAGCAGCGGAAGCAGAAGCAGCAGCAGCAGAACTGGCGGCCCGACCGGAAGGGGTCGAGGGGAACAGGCCACAGGTCGATAGCGAGGTGAGCGTGTGTAGGCATCGGTCAGGGACTGGAACGCGCTGCCCTATATGTAGCAAAGAGGCGTTACTCGGGATACTAACCCCGTTTTCGGGACATCAGAGAGGAAAAGTGGCGACTATAAATGAAGATGACAGCATCGGCCACTGCATGGTTGGCCGACGAAACGTTTAGGTAGCCGAGTCCTTCATCTCAGGTTTTTCTCGGCAATCGAAATGGTGAGAGTATATAGCAAAAATAATCGGAGCTCTCGATCTTTACTACACCGCGTCACATTTTCACCACCCATTGGCACCTCCCATCGTGCAGGGCCAACCGGGACTTCCTGATGGGGAACCTGTTTCACACCCACGGAGCGTGGCGGGATCGGGAGAAGACGATCGAAGCCATCGTGAATCATTACCGGGAGCGGACGATACCGCAAACAATGCGTGGTGCGGTACCTCGGTAAAGGGCGTCGAGCCCGAGTTCAGCGACGAACCATTATTCGTTCCCGGTTGCCGAGACGAGGGCCTTGCGTCAAGAATATCTAGGAGAGGCCTGTACGGGATAGAAGCGGCGAGCAATGTTTGTGCGTTGATGTGAAGACGGACATAGGAGAACACTCACGGGGGATAGCGACAAGTTAGTCAAAGCTCTAGCAGCCTAGAGTTCCAAGAGCTCGGGCATGTAGTATTTATCACGAGGAATCGCAGTAGATGCCAGGTGTACCCTCCCCTCCGCCCCCCGCCCCCCCTCGCCTGCTGTGTGTCATGCACGCGGTTGCTTGGCGTGACATAAAGCAAGCAAACGAATAGCAATACTCTACGGACTGTCGTTGAATTACGGTAATGACGGAGTGAAAGGTGGAGGGTTTTGTAAATAGCAGTCAAAAACATGCACAAAGCGTCATCTTCTACGGAGTGCCGTCAGCTCAGATATAGTCTCATCTCGCAATGGCAGCAGGTGGCGCTAGCTTACGAACGATGCGAACGTAGACCACTGCCGTTTGATGCCAAATTACCTTCAGCGCGAACCGTCTAGTTAAGTTGCCGCCTACCGAGGTTTCTTTCAGTCTGTTGCCTGCCGGGGGGGTGCATTGCCGACTGCAGCAATAACAGGAACTTCAATGTGGGTTGGTCCCAGTAAACGAAAAGCGCAGTGTACTACAGGACACTTGGTGGTATAGACTGCAACACCACACCTGCTCAGACTCTACAGCTCGAGCCCCCTTGTCTGCGTAGAAGGTACTTGGTATTATTTTTTGTCGACGCCGCATTGCGCGACGTCACACCGTGCGTCGGATCGGGACTAGCCGATGGAACACATCGTTGCGTAGAGGGGCACTCGATTTGCCTGCGCGAGCGGATCAATCGCAAACTAAGCTTCCACCGATCAGTGCCGAAGAAACGTTCCTTGCAGGAAATAGAGCCGTGCATCACACGACAACGCGCCGACTAGCGTCCAGCTCTCATCATTCCCAGGTTTTTAAAGTTTCAGTTACGCGCAAAGGATACCAGGTATTGACAGCGTCGGCGGACGTACCGATACAGAATTCCCCCGTGTTCCCCCATGATACAGTAGTGTCAGGAAAAGTGCCATGGATTGTGTCGGAGAAGAAAAGAGGTATTCTGTCATTTATTTCTAAGGAGTTTTATCGCATTTTGGTCATGATAAAAAGGGATGTAATAATAAAAGGTATTTTTGGTTCGAGTTGTCTTTTGTTCGTCCACCCAGAAAGGGTTGGTCGCGCGACTTTATTTCACGAACGCACCACGAGAGAGAGCCTTCTGTCGTGGAATATCAATCGGAGCAAATAAAATTGTTACACCACGATGGGTGATAATCGCGACGGAGCGAAAAGGGAAGCAGCGGTGGTCGAGTCACAGCGCTAACCTGTTCATTTTGCGCCCCGTGTGGAAGCAATCTATCACCTGCGGGACAACCGGCACTTTTCGATTGGAGCTGCATTGGTCTGCTAAATGTACACGATGTGGGGATCTCCATCGCATCACAGTAGATTTATTGTTTAGCGCTCCTCCCCTCTGTTCTGGTGCTTCTTTGGGTCACATCTTCAGCACAAATGCCATACGTTAGAAGAGTACCCCCCTGCTCAGAGACGCATGCGCCATTTCCCGCTTGCCACCTCGACGCGTGCGTTGCCTCCATTTCCATGCAATAATTCAAACGTCCAACTACCACTTCTTATTGTTCATTGAACCCAACGCGCGTCAGTGCCATTTATAATTTACTCCCGATTACCGTCGCGGTTATGGGTCTGTGTTCAGAAGTACATGATGTCGGGGGTCATCCTGGGATATCGTCGCGGGATTCCATCACAGGTGGCCGGAACCCCCCCATTTTCCAATGTGCGCGCAAAAATATCCCTGTGGAGGCGTTGGGCAATGTAGAAAACCCACAAGGTGCCTACAACCTCCGAAATACCAGTATATAGGTTGTAGG
>JAYJMJ010000552.1:4569997-4582150 GCA_036873875.1 Laminaria ephemera | reverse complement strand
GGGGGCGTCCTGCTCAAGAACTGAAGTCGGGGTCTGTCCATCATCGTCCTGGCCTATGGGTGCCTTCCCGTGGCCGTAAGTAGCTAGCGTAAGGCTTGCCCGGACTTCTTCGCCTTGCTGTGTTCTCCCCTCAGTGCCTTTTATGTACTTGATGCCCTCTATGCGCCCAATGGCTGTCTAGGTCAGTTCCTAGGATCTGCTATTATGGTGTTTATCCTTTCCTTTACTCGCTTTCTTTTCTTTTCATTGCGTTCTATATTTTTCAATTGCCTTTGGTCGTTGGTACACAGGCGTTTTGATAGCGCCGGCTGGTCGATTGGTTGATAGTTTTCGCCACACCCCCCGCTGGTGAGCTCACGTATGCTGTTCACTTACTACGTGTAATACGTGAGTGCCTTTTGTTTTGTTTGCTTATTTTTCGGTCGGACGCGTGCTTTGTTCTTTCGTACCGCTGTGTTGTTTGCCTTTACCTCGCTACACCCCCCCTGCTGGCAAGTCTACGTAACTTCTGACGTACGTATTATCTTGCTGCCTCGGTTTCTGTTTCTGTCGTTTTTCTTTCTGTCTTCTTTAATATAATTTTAATCTTCGGATTTGTACATTGTTTGGTTTTCTTGGTGGCATACGATGTAGTCGGTACCAGTTGCGAGTCTTGAAACGGTGGTGCCAGCATGAGCTTGATACGCAAGTACTCTAACCTCCGACTTCACTATCAATTCTTTTTTGGCGGATTTACGGCTTGCTTGCAGCTATGATAAATACGCGTACCAATTTTGGTTTGCTTATTTTATTCCTGGGGTATTCTTCCGCTCCAGAATGACTGGAGCCTGTCCTGTGACCACGGACTTGATTGTGAGAGTTAATGTGAGAACAACAACTCGTCTCCAACTATTTCGTATTTCGTATACCTTACAAGGTTTCTGCGTCTGACGACGCAACGCTTAGTGAAAGCGATCCCAAGACTATGGCCCAAATATTGAACTGGCTTAATTGTAACGTCTAATGGACTGGCTTCGCCGACTTACCGGCTAATCATAGTAGTGCTAGTGTGTTAGTATTACTTCTAGTGGGCGACTCAGACAAAGTAACAAACCCACCAACCAATGGAAGCGTTCGTCGAAAAGTCGTCATCGACTGGTCGTTTATCTGCTGCGCTGGAAATGAAACATAATAAGTGGTAAGAAACATTATCAACTGTTAAACTTGTACTGCTGCTGTTTATAGTCGGCGTCCCCGATGGTCTAGTGGGTTAGCCGCGTAACCACTTAGAAGGTCAATGTCGCGGGTTCGAGCCCCCCCGTGCGCATACTCGTACTCGTAGGGACTTTTTCTTGTGCTAATAGTTGACTTGCGGAAAGCGCGAGAGCGTGAGCTAGCAAAATTCGATGAAAACCGACGAACGTTGGTAATGCTGAACCCTCTGCGCGATAAAAATGAAGGCACGTACCGGGGGGAAGAGACGACACCTGTGACCACGGCTTGTCCAGAAGCTGGAAAGTGAAAAAACTGAGAAAAAAAACAACAACTACTGCTGTATGTTTGAACTTATGTATTGTTCCAACAATAGAGAGCGCACGTTCATCGATAGAAAGCATTGACAGCAGCGGGACGCTCGATCATGGGATGGCGGGAAAAAAGGGCGATGGAACGATTCCGAAAAATCATATAAGCACAAACACATCTATGCCATGATATTATTATATATATCGATAATATGTACTATAATAATAGGGAAATGCTGCTATCATTTGGTCAACGCTTACTACTGGCATATATCTTCTTACGACACGCTGCAGCTGGCAACCTTCATAACGACTCACAAGATGTTCTGATGTTTCATTTCTCAAGTTCCACAAATGGTTGGACAGCATGTCAACGACATTTACCTACAGTACCACATTCCATCGCGTGGTCCCTTCAGTTATTGGTTCACTCGAATGTACGTGCGCATACTGCATACCAACTATATACTACAATCACATACTCCATCACACGAGGGGGGGGGGGGGAGGGGAGGTTGTACTCGGAGCGCGCCTACAGGATTCGGTACTTGCCGCTGCACAGGGCAGTAGGATTCAATATCTCTGAACGTATCATGCTTCCCTTCAACTAATCCAAACATCCCATCCCATACAATTTATATACCATACAGACGTTTAGTCGTGCAATGTTTCATCAGCAATATCGTGTCAGAAAAACAAATACCATCACCGACCAGATCAGGTACAGCAGTAGTGGGGCCTGTATAAGGCGGTATGAATAAGGCGGCCATTCGATATAACGCGGCCAAAATCACCTGTTAGAACATAAACTTTGAATGGGGCGGTCCACCCTATCCAGGGCAAATACTGCTCTATTCCCGACCTATTATCGGCTCCAAATCAGCACAAAAACCTCCGTCCGCCGTTTTTTCTTCCTGAGAGAGAAATATATCACACCCGTACTGCTGCTACTGCTGGTGCTGCGAGAACACACGTACCCCTAGCGCACAACGACAAGTGGGGATAAGTAATATGCATTGTGCGGTGGTGTGTGTCTTCAGCAGAAGCTACCATACGAGATGTGTGTGTAACCACCTGCTCCGCTGCGAAATTGTATGCGTTTGGCTTCACATGTGGTTACTGGGTTCAGTACTGGTACTGCTGGAACGTTGTATCTTTCTCCGAGCACGAGTATAGTGTGGCACTCTAGACTATCTGTTGGGTCAGGAGAACATTGTACTGTCCACTAAGCCGCTGATGTTGCTCAATAGGGCGGTAAACCCTCCCAACCGCCCTAACCGCCCTATGCCCACCCTAAAACGAATGGGGCGGACTTTCGATATAGGGCGGTCAGAAGGTCTGTGCACTATGCCTCCTTTTATAGGACCCACTACTGGAGTATTTCTATTAATAGGGTACGACCAGAGTCAAACGAACCATCCAGCATTTGTTCGTGTGTTGCGATTTACATGCTTCGGGGGAGCCTCTAGATCGCAATAGAGGTTCTTTGACATACCCCAGACATGCATCGTATTCTCGTGACATAGAGTAGTGTATCGACACGGCCCGCGTGCCGAACGACTCACAGTGAAGTATCGGGACACAGTATCCATTGTGCATATCCCAACATCCCAACAAACTGCTACATCCCCATTTCCCGTACAACTACCCGATCTACCTCACGTCCGTGCCTTTCTACAAGCATCAATCGACATGAGCTATGACGCATGCAAATACTTCAACCCTCGGTCACTTTGCCAACACGTTGCATATTGAACAACATGAGCTGTTCACACCGAAATGGTATCATCCGGAAAGGTACGAATGCGTACTTGTCGTCCCGAACCCACTGCCGACACTCGCCACTGCTCTGCATGCCGACGCAGGGGACCATGCTGTGTGCGCCGAAGCAGGGGAAATTCCGTGACAGGCGCCTGCCCCCGTTCCTTTGAAGTACACAGCCCTCTCATCAACAGGATGGCCTGTACTGCTACCGTAACAATCATGAACACGTTCGCCGCAATGAGCAGAGCCGTGATCGCTGACGAACTGTGGCTTTCCTCCCCCGCAAGGTCAGCTTTGACAAGCAATGCCACGTACATGCTAGCTATAATGATGCCGTTCCCCCAACGATATAGCCACATATCACCGTTCGATTCAAAAGGGCGAATGGACTCGGCAACAAACATGAAAACTACCGCGATACACAGAACGATGGCTACTTGTTCCGTACTATCCGGAAAAATAAAGACCGCCGCTCCGGTGAGGACGATCCGGCGCCCGCACTCCACGACCTCGTAGTAGTAACTCGACGGCTGGTATGCGGCCCATAGACAACGGTATGGCTGGAGCTGCAGTATAGTTTCCCTTCCAGGCTTTTCAAGTTCCTGACGATTGTGCACCAACCACCACGCAAAACAGGCAGGAACACCGACTGGGTATACGCACACCATCAAACTAGCGTACACTTTGTAGACTGTGTGCGTCTCGGTATAACATCTAATGCTGTAGTCCGCGCGAAGGTAGGCGTTACCGTCGTCCAGAAGATCGCAGACGAACGTCTGGAAGATTGTGAAGGAGACGGAAGAATACACGAAAAACACAATAAATAGACCGACCGAAAGGTGCTTGTGCTTTACAATAGGCCCCGCCGTAGTGGAGTTTTTATTCCTTATCTTTGAGATAAAGAACGACCCAGCACACGCAAGAAGCGTAATCACCGGCGCCACCGTAGAAATCACAAGCCTGTCGTAGAAGTCCGTTGTGAGAAAGCAGGAACTGGACATGGCGGAACCGATGTCGAAATTGACAAGTGTCATCGTCGAGAGAAAAGCTTCATACTCGTCGGGGTACACCCCTCCAGCGATCTCAGTAAACTGTAGACGGAAACAATTCGGGGACAGATTCAAGGTTTCGGTAGGGCAGTCACAATAAGGGTATAATAGGTCATAGGTCAGTCGCTAAGCAAGCGAAGCGTATCGCGTTAAGCGCATTGTGTAGAGTCAAATCTAACCCACCGCCCATAATTATTTAATGACTGGTTGTCTGACTACTCGTGAGTTAACTGTTTGTTTCTGTCCCGAGGAATGCCGTGGTAAACATAATGTTTCCCTGGCAGAAGAATCCTACGTACGCTCCACCAGTTGTATTCATGCCTGGTAAATTTTAAGGTTTGGAAAGTGTCCTGGTATTCCGATTTTGTTTGACAAAAACCATGAAAATCAGCTCGGGTGATACTAAAGGCCCTGCTGACCGTTCTCGCGTTTTGACCGTACGTTGTTAAAGTTGGCAGCTCGGGTTCGGATAATGTTGCTGGATAAATGTTCAGGTAAAGTTATACATGTATCTGAGATGGATTGCCTGGTGTCTTTGTTGGGTCGTCTCGGTCCGTTTTCGTATTTCATAAGAATTTTGTTTCCTAGGGAATGGCCTCGCTGTGCCCGCATCGAGTAATAGTCTTTTTAGATTGTCTTGAGGGTCTCACGGACCGATTTCCTTCTGCGCGGGACGTCAACGCCTGCTTCTAACACTTCGTTTTGCGGTGCATGCACGTACAGTGAACGTTTGATATTGGGCTTTGATACTTATACCATCTTCATATGAAACAGTGTCTGCCCTCTCCACGAATATTTCAGAGGATTCAGGTTTATACTTCTTGGACACATTTGGGTGGCATAAGGGCTGGAGGCTATAATACCTGATAGCGCGCACCTGGGCAACAATCTGCAACACCACCACCATGATCCTGATGGCAGACATCGGGATTGCTTTCGCCAAGAATTTGCGGAGAAGTGAAAGTCGTCCCCGCCACCAACGTCGTGGTCTGACTTGCGTCTCTTCAGCCCCATCTCTCACGGCTTGGACAAGATCTGAAATTATCAACCAGGCCACAAACAAAACAAGAGCCAGCACTAGTGTTGACAATCCCACTGCCAAGGCCTCTTTCCCTCCAGAGCACTCGCTGCAGTGGCTAAATGGCGCTGGCGCGTAGCCGTCCGTGCACACGGCACAATCTGTACAATCATGTGAATTAAACAGGGAAAACGGGGGTCAAGGAATTTGGTTTGGGCCAGCTTACAGGCTACATGCATGTACATTTAGAAGCGAGGCTACTTGTGTTCGGCATACGCTGCCGTTGGAGCTCGGGACATGGTTTTACGATTCTATTGACAGCTACCAAGGATAACACAACGACACCGTAGGATGCGAGGCCTAGGCGGTATACCACCAGCACTTCCTTGTTGACTTCGTTCGACGCATTACCGATGGGGGTAGCCGCACCCATTGATTTTTCTGCACGGGCTTACATGGACCTTCGTAGCCAGCGGCGCAGTAGTTGTTAGCATTGATACCCCCTGTGCAAGCATCCTTCTGGTAGCACTCAAGTACGACCGGGCTCTCGCTAGAAACGCGATAGTACCCCTCCTTGATGTTAAACGTTTGAAGAGTGATAGCGGTCGATGAAGGCCAGACGCCCACCGGAATCGGCTCGCAGGTGGGAAGCGCACTTATATCGATTGTCACGTTGCTTAGGTCAGTTTCACACCCATCCAAACATTGGCCACATGCCAGCTCGAATCGGCAGCTATCGCGAGAGGTCTGCGAAGAGCGAAGAAATTGGGACCACGAACAAATCAGGAGAGGTCTACGAAGAGAGAACAAATGGGTAACACGAATAAAGCTGTCCAAATTAGTACATGCAGCCAGCACAGATCCTCACGACTGTGGCAGGAGGTGGGGTGAGTCCGCCTATACCAC
The DNA here is from genome assembly GCA_036873875.1 of Laminaria ephemera. Taxonomy (NCBI): domain Eukaryota; class Phaeophyceae; order Laminariales; family Laminariaceae; genus Laminaria; species Laminaria ephemera. The sequence goes on along the minus strand of JAYJMJ010000552.1, from coordinate 4,575,911 downwards.
TACAACAATACACGAAGTACAGTACACATAGAACAAAATATACTCCTTGACATGAAGCACCTACCCGTGAGCCGTGATAGGGTTCACAGACGCGTTAGATGCGCATGCGCAATGTTGTGTCAATCTAACATGTTTCTTTCGTTGGTTTTCGCTGCGTCGCTGAAAAGCTGAAGGTCCCAATAAAGGAACACTTTGGCATCCCGGCAGACGTTTTCAGTAGCAGATACCTGGAATATGCAGCCGAGAAGTTCAAGTTCTACCGTCAGCTTCCTGAATGTGTTCGGAAATTTCAATCCGGAAGTCGGCCACGCGAACCCCCTGCTCACATCTTGGGTGTAGCTGTACGTTTGTGAGGGGCAGCTCAGTACGTTGTCCTCGAAGGTCACGTTCCACAGTGTCATAGGAGACTCCAGATTTTGTATTGCCAAGCCACCATCCGTAGCTGTATTCTCCGCAAACTCCGTATCTTTTATTTCAATTGCGCCGGAGTTTACGAGAGCTCCTCCAATCTCCTCTGCAACATGGGTAGGCATTCCGCATAAACCACATGTCGGCATTAATCTGGAGACTATGAACGATCCGTGCGCGTGTAACGTCCAGCACAATATTTGGATATGGGTGGCCAAGCGTGTCTCTACTTTGCACGGTCATCGAGCGAGCATACGATAATGTTAACCTGCAAAGATTGCGCAGCCTGAGATGAAAAGAGTGTTCCAAAACCACACCGCGTAAAACGTAATTTTGGCTGGCACGCGATCACAACGCAACCACAGCAGACGCCAACAAGATTCGCTGGGTTTAAATATGTTTCATGGTCGTATTACTATCCAGTCCTACCATTATTATTGAGTGAATGGACAGGAATATGACAATCCCTCTGGACAAACTCTCACCAGCAATGTTGTAACGAAACGAAGAACCTCGAAGGAGCGTCGGCCCCTCGCCGCCCAAATACATAGCACCTCCATGTGTGGCGTTGTTGTACTCAAACCGACAGCGCCGAAATTCCGCTGGTGCCAATGCCGTGGCCGTGATACCGACAGCTCCTCCGGACTTGGCTTTGTTGAAAGTAAAAGTTATATCGCTCATGTCTATGTTTACAGGGTCGGCGAGAGATATGGCCCCTCCGTAGTCAAGGGCAATATTTTCGATGAAGGATATCGTCTCGATGAAACCCACATCCAATTTCTGCGCGGAAAGCATGGCACCTGACCAGTTTAAGGCAGGACAAATTCGCCGAACACGTTTCACGTGGCGAGTCATGTTATGTCAGTGGAAGGGCTGACATACACTGACAAGTAATGAGAACAGCGGTATCTTCGCGCCGCCTCTACTCAATCACAAGGCATATATCATAGCTTTTCTTGAGATGCGCGTCTATCAGAAAATAAAAGTAGTCAGCTACGCCAGTTTCACACGTACCGCAAGACTGAAACTGTGCTATCAACGCTGAAGCATGCCCTCCTGTTGAAAGCCAAGGGGCGTCTCTCAGAAAGGAAAGCTGCACGCTAAAATCTGCCACCGTTCGCGATTTGGTACCCACATCACGTATTTACCGGCTCGACCCTATGCTTTCATACCCAGAAGTATACCGCAAGTACTTTATTCGTTTCACCAGCAACGAAACTGGTACATGAAAATAAATATCTCCTACACGCCTGCTAGTGTGGCACACTGCATACATACAAAATAATTATTGTCTTGGCGTACCTTCGGTTTGGGTACTGCTTGATGAACGCCCCTGCCCCTGTGTATTGGTGGCGATGGTGAGGGCTGTATCGGTCATCTTGAATGCTCCTACAAAACGGGGTAGGTCAAACGTTTGGTACGATGTCAGAGTCGAAGAACGTATAGTCTCCGACCCAACCGTGCAACGTTCCGTTCGAACCTTGGCTAAATCTGCGCTACACCATTCAAATTAGCTTGTGCACATTCCATATGCTTCGAGCCTTGGTGACTTGTGTTGGACAGTTCACATGGCAGCCAGTAAAACCATTTTTTTGTCTCATTTTTGTTTACTTTCCATCTTGTGGACAAGACGTGGTCACAGGTGTCGTCCCTTCTCCCCCCCGGTACGTGCTTTCATTTTTATCGCGCAGAGGGTTCAGCATTCCGAACGCTCGTCGATTTTCATCGAATTTTGCTAACTCACGCTCTCGCGCTTTCCGCAAGTAACTTTTTAACACAAGAAAAAGTCCCTACGAGTACGAGTATGCACTCGGGGGGGGCTCGAACTCGCGACATTGACCTTAGTGGTTACGCAGTTAACCCACTAGACCACGGGGGACGCCTAGACCATACGAAGGGGTGACGGAGAATCCGAAGTTAGCAAGTGGGCGAGTATAAAAACGTTTTAGTCATATTTTCGTATGCCAGTGGTGTCTTCCGGTACAGGCAAATCCTTCACCATACACACCGTAAATCGCTTGTATCGGCTGCACTCATTGGTCAAAGAACCTTTGTGTCGGGATGTCCCCTCACCCGCCAGGATACACCGGCTTCTATTATCTCGACATATTTTCAACCGTGTAATGGCGCGTGGGGCTCACCAATTGACGGCGTACGGAACGCCGGCCGATACGAGCCTCATACCCACGCAACGCTACCCCGTCAACTTTACAACGGAATAAAACGACAGCATACGTCCTACGGAGCAACAAACTACGACCACTGGACCATGTCGGGGCCATTCGGCGTCCCATTCGGTCTCATCCCGCCGCTACGTATGTGGACGAATTCAAGTAACTATCAGGGCAGTCAGGACTCGTTGACGAGCCAGAGATCTATCGTATGTATGCTTATGCACTACGAGCATGTGATTACTATGATATACCATGTGCTAGGACAGTGATTTACCTTTTCTTGAGCTACGAGCGTACCAGGTATGTAAGTACACGCATGGGCTCTGCCTCCAAGGAGGGAGGGGAGAAGGGCCGCGCAACGCGTCGTAGCCCTTCGGTTATAGACCCCGCCGAGTTCCTTGGTCTCGCCGTCTACTGCGGCATAACGCTATTGTGCTCTCTAATCTCCGACAGCAGTGCTTTGTTGGTTGCATATTGTTGCTCTGTCGGAAGTATGTATGCTGCTGGCTTGTTTAGGTTTTATGTTGTAGCCGGGGTTGACGTTGCGCGGACCTGCGACGCATATCAGCCGGTATTCTGTACTCCATAAACCAGTGGACCCCACGCCGGTAAACCGTGAAAACCAACTGGAGTGGCTAGGAACTGGTGTATCCTGCCCTTTGTGGTGATATCCCCGAACAAGGGGGTCCTTCGACCTATGAATCCAGCCGATAGATGGTGTCTTGTGTAGAATTTTCCACGTACGGAAAAATGGTTCAAAACACCACGGTATACCGGTTTGTGATTATATATCTAAACTGACGGCAACTCAATCCAGGTTCCATTCATCAAAACTATCGTCGGGGCAACATTAACATCAAAGCAACACGGATGCGCTCCAACTTGTTTGTATTTGTGCCACCAAGTTCGAACATGCCAAACTATCGCCCGCACCGCCAGCGCAATTTCCGGCTGTTAATTATCAATTTGCCGTATACCCGATTCAGCTATACTTCCATATGTTCAGGCGGAACTAGCCCATACAACTGCATCCAACAAAATTGACCCCCCGCAGGAAGGAACGCTCGGATAGGTTGTGTGGTAGTGTGTCCCGTGGGGACGCAGGGGTAGACGACGCTGGATAGCGGTCTCCTCATATGTTCATGGTGTTTTCATTCATCTCTCCGTTATCTTGCTGCTTGGACGCAAGGCAAGAAACATAATATACTATGGACCTGTGTGAGGAGGGCGACGATACTCCCTTGGGACCATCACTGTCACCTATATCCTCCTTTGATTGCCTGTGACATGACATACTCTATAACCCACCAGGCCACTCTCTGTGACAAGTACGATGACCTGGTTTCGCTCCAACCATGACATGGTGTCACACCAAATTTGTAGCCTATCCATCTACGTAGAGCACTCTATAACAATCAGCTACCGACAGTACAACGGGTTTAAACGACAGTACCTTTCGTGGAGAAAGGCACACCTGCAGTAATACTCTCCCTGCATCACAGCCCTTTGCTTTCGCTGTCATCTTATCGCCTAGACTTCCAAACTGCCTTTCGGTTGTATGGCCATGTCACAACAACTCAACTGCATTTTTTTTCCAACGATGCCCTGAGTAAACATTATCACTCACTATCCCGACGAATGTTTTGGAATTGATGTCGTTTTAGTGGGACGCTTGAGGTAGCTAGCTTTTTCGGTAAGGATTCCAAATGTCCGTTATCAAGATAAACACTTATCACAAACCCCGGAAAGCACATTCTAGACACGATAATCAACATGTACTCCCAGAGAATGGTTGTGATAGCTTATAGGATAATCAGCATACAACTTGTTTTGATGCAAAATATACATGTTGTAATGGCGTTTATTTTTTCCCCGTTTTTTTTCAGTTTTCTCCCCTCCCCCAACCCTAAGCCTAACCCCAATCTTAAGTGTGATTGATGGTATGACGCGCGTGACAGACGTAATAAAGATGCGTCCAGCGTTTGCGAATGATCACTGGAAACTCCTTTTGTCGTACAGAAAGCGGTCTAGCAACACCTAGTGCGGAGCTACGGTTAACTCCAGGCAAGAAGGCCCTCCACGTAAGTGGAAACCCGCCACTGGAGCACCTTCGGACCCGACACTGAAGGACCATCGGACCCGCCACTGGCGGGTCTGTGTATCTGCGATATCTTGTTGATGACAAAAAACAGCTTCGGGAGCAGGCGATGTGTATATATATATAGGCAGTTGTCGTGCGCGCCATTGCCGCTGAAAGTTGTTCGTTGAAGCGTGTGTCTTCACGCCTGGAATTCAGTAGGGGCGTTGGATATTATCTACTACGCGCAGCCTTATGGACACAACATCGTCAACCCTATATACATACCCGAAGTAGACTACGTGTATAGAAACGGTTTATGTTCACCTAAAGCTATATCAAGGATATACCTGCCAATGTGCGTGACCTTCAGTAGCAAAGTATTGCTATTATTGACGATATTTCTTACCTCCGTCACGAATAGCTACGTTATTGGCGAATGTGGCGTTGCCGGTGATGTGTATCTCCAATGCTTGGGCAAGAATAGCTCCTGTAGGTTTACACAAATCAAGAATTGATCAGATCACATGGACCTAACTCGATTTCGGGCAGACTGTACATCTTCTAGAGTCATGTTTAGACGAGAGCTGACTAAATAATCATATACATGTATCCTGCATATGTTGCGAGTACAGCAGTACCACGGTCAAGACGTACGATCACTCCGTACCATATTTATGATGCACAACAAGTTTTATACAACCAACTAAGACGATCAAGCACCAGTATATACTATCAGCCACCGCTTTGCGGTCAACCGGTACTGGCCGAAAATTGTGGAGATGGACATACAAGGCTGTTACCGTGTTGAAGAGCGCAAAGCAGCGTATGAACCCTCATCGCGTCTGGTTTGTCTCGGACTCGTCCTCGCGCTGCTACCGCCACTGCAACCAAACGAATCCCGGCCGACATTGATCTAGGCTGCCGGATATCTATGTGTGGCCGAGCGTCCCAGCCGTATCACCCAGGACCACTAACATATCACCGCTGCAAGTATTAGTTTTTTTTAAAAAATTTAATTTAATTTTTTTTACATCTCACTTTAACTTTCCAGCTTCTGGGGAAGCCGTGGTCACAGGTGTCGTCCCTTCTCCCCCCTGGTACGTGCCTTCATTTTCATCGCGCAGAGGGTTCAGCATTCCCAACGCACGTCGATTTTCATCGAATTTTGCTAACTAACGCTCTCGCGCTTTCCGCAAGTCAATTTTTATCACAAGAAAAAGTCCCTACGAGTACGAGTATGCACTCGGGGGGG
>JAYJMJ010000552.1:4527913-4544371 GCA_036873875.1 Laminaria ephemera | reverse complement strand
CGGTCCCTGCCCCCCCCCCGTCCCCCATCCCCTCACCGGTAGTAAGACTACATATATATAGTTTTGCGTCCTATAGCTGTCACATTTTGTCCCCCTCTAAAAAGTTTAAAGTTTACGTGCACAGCTTGATTACGACCGACGTCTTCGTATCACACTGTTGACCCTGGTGCTAACTAGTACTAAGGGCAGTCGCCGACCTATATCCTTCATGAGGACGTACACAACCCGTAACACGGGCGATCGGAGTATCACACACAGCCTGCAAAGATGAGTTTGGACGAAATCCTATATCTCACAGCTGTAGTGTACTATTAAGTTTTTATAAAAATCGTGCCAAGGGATTTCTACCGCTATAGTCGGGGATACCGCCTTTTCAGTGCCGCCTTATTCGGGGACCACTACTGTTTACGTCGTTGGAGATAGTCCTGGTTCTATGGGGAAATATTGTGTGAACCCCGGAAGTAAAGGTTATTTGATCTGAGCCTTGGTACGATATTTGAGACATTGTATCCTCGTACTGGTACAGCACAACGAGTATCCGTACTGCTGCTACTGCCAAGTGCTGTGCACGCTCGATGTAAAAATAGTTCGTACCAGGAATGCTGAAATGCAGCAGCAGCCGCAACAGAATAGCAGCAGTCCGTAAACCAACAACAGCAGGCAGGATCCTCGGCGAACTGTCGGTAATTTCGTAATACCGATTTACTATTGCATAGATACAACAGCAGCAACCGCACAGAGCAAATCCAACCGTGCTAGTCGTACTGACAGCAGTGCAGCAGCAGTGCAGAACTGCGGCGGCAACGCCAGTCGAAATGTCGTATGGCAGCAACAGGGCAGCCGCACTATCTACGAACTACAGTTCAGTTTACGAGAATCGTAACACAAAAATTGATGAAATAGAGCGTAAAAAGAGAAATTTCCAATAAGAAGGCAAGACAGCAAACAACACGTATGCGGAACAAAAAGTGTAGACAGAGAGGGATGTGCAATATGGAGACCGTTTGAGATTGATATTAATGAGTCGAGCGTGCGCTATTTTTCCGTCCAGAATTGTATATGAACTCCAAGAGTCGCAGCATACCAGGTCAGGGGTACCAATGAAGGCATATTATAGCCGTCCACGGCAATAAAAATTTCCCGAAAAAACCATTAAGTGAAAAATGAATCATTGATCGTTACAGAATCAACCAATCAGAAGCAGGGAAATATCCCTGTCATCAATGAACAATGACCCGAAAGCTCAAAGTCTATCGCCCGTAATCGGAAGCCAATGGTCCCAAGCCCAAGCTCATCAGTCTTTGGCGAGTTCCATATACCGTCCGAGCGCAGCTGTTACCCGTAATATATTGGGCCATGAAAAATAGAGCACCGGTTCAACAGTCCACATTGGTCGGATGAAATACACTATTACATTTCCTTCGTCACTGCCTGTCCCCGACCTCGAAACGCTCTACGACAAGTTCTTAGGAACCACCCTCTCTGTCCCCGATCGTCGTGGCTCAATGTTTGAAGTAATGATCCGGGCCGTTCACAGTGAAGAATATTGATGGTCATAAACGGGGGGTAGGAGCGGCATCGCCTGTCAATTTTCAGTATCAACTCAAGCTCAAAGAACGTCTTCCTCAGCTAGGTGCCTGGTGCCATGTCCGTATGATCCTACAATGTCGCGAGATGATCGCATCCTACCGTGCTGCCGTTTTGACATTGGATCATGCAGCATATGATCCCCCGCAGCGACAATCGCTCGTTATCCCCAATATCTGCTAGCACCAATCCGGGCTCATCCTTGCACGTGTACACGTTCATGTGTCATATGTCGCATCGGTCAGAGCACCCCCCGACGCCCGCCCAGTGCTTGTCCCATCATATTTTTCATATCTCGCAAAGTCTTGTCAGTCCTGTCTTCGGACGTCATCCCACAGATCATGGGTATCAACCCGCATGGTTTTTTGTCAAAGTGCGAGTACAGCTCACGCGTTGAGTAATATATCTCATCACCAGTAGTGATGAGTAAGTCCCGCATACCATTTCGCTCTTGTATGCGCGCTAGGACAACATGTACACAGTCACCGTCATTAGGCACTGTCCGTGCCACTGCCATACGACTCCAAAGATTAACTTGTCCGTTATGATTAAAGTCGCTTATGTCCAGGCACGCCACTGCTGCAGTGCCGCCGGTCACGCTAGTTTTACAAATCTGCCACCGTCACCACCGTGTCATCTGTTTCGGGTGAAAGCAGATATTATGTCAAGTGCCAGAACAACTGTTCATCACGGAGAATCACCCAACGTTAGTCTGCCAATCCTGTCCTCGGTGTCGACATCGTTCCCCCAATGTACTCCGTACGGGTCGATCACCACATCGATTATCATTTTCCATATTTTCACTGCCCCACGACGACGCTGTCGTGCTCGACCTCACATATATGTCACGATTCTTCCCTTGGCTTGCACCAATCGAGCAGGCAATCCATTTTCAGTCCTTGTCGTTCGCTTGTAATGATTTCTATGTCACGGAAGGTTAAGGTATTCCCGTTCCCTGGTCCTGCGATTTTTTGCGGATATCTCACAAATTCAACCGCCCGGCTAATGCAATCACTTGCGCACGACCCACGAACAAAGTCTCGACAGCCATAAGACTGAAATAGTATCAGTGGGGCTTGCAATGGAGTAGATCCCGTGTGCCTTACATGGACATCTCTGTCCCCACCATACACACAAGTCTTGACGCATGCTACGATATCGGTGCACTGTTTGTTTTTGTGAGGCTCCTCACTTGAGGAGCTCTATACCTCTCCCAAAAACTGATTTGAAGAAAAGGTGAAGTACTACCCGAAGAACAATCCCTCGGTCTAGGTATACAACGAACACTAGTGCCAAAAAAAACACATAAGAGTTCCGACGATTTTGGTTTAAGGAGTCCCTTAATTCAGAAAACTTTTCAGCAGAAAATTGCCACCTCTATCGTACCAAGCGAAGTCTTGTGAGTAATGTCGTCCACAATATGGTATAACACTATTGTGGTTGTCCGTGCAATTGACATCAATTTCTCATGTCTCGGTCACGTGCTTTTGGGTTGCTCCAGCACATACATGTCGACACGGTACACGGCCATTCGTTTGTTAACGCGCGCTCAATTCTAAAGGTTTATTTCACGTCACCCACCAATCGAAAGCCCGGCACACCGCAGCTACAATCACCGTCATCCTGTGTTGCGTCACCCGCGACTCGATTACGTACCTGTCGCGTCGCCCATTTTTGTCCTGTCAGTTTATCATGAAGGGATTAAGATTATCAGAAGCATTATGTCATCCCCGAACTATAATATCATAACGATACTCAAATGTTGTCCACAACGTGTACTAAGTATACCCCCCCCCCCTAATTGAGCATACATTAAAGCAAGTGAGGTGTCGACAAAGAACCACTATTAATAGTGCACCCTCGCCCGTACGCACGGTATGTACGATATTTCGAGAGAACTAGTGCTACTATAGCGGTGGCCTTTTTCGGCCAAAGGGCTTCTGAATGACGCGGCTCCTCAAATAGGGAATTACCCTGTATCATTGCGGTACCATTTGGGTTCTAGAACATTCTTCTTTGTATACCTAGACCATAGGATTGTTCGTCGGGTTGGGCTCTCCGATTTATCAAACATCAGCATTTTAATAAGGCAGAGAGCTCGACCTTTGAAGAGCCTGGGAACGATTAGGTGCTACCCCTATGGCAGTATGCATCAGAGGCCGGGAGACATACGCCTGCTGTTCGAGTATCCATTCACAAATGTGTTTTCTTGCGTTGTCCTCTGTCCTGGAAGGTCAACCTCGCGGTCGTTCTTGACGGATCAGGCAGCGTCGACGACCTAACGGCTACTTTTAGCTAGAGCAGTATTTCGCTGTTGACACTGTCGCCGCGTTTGCCGCACAAACCTTGTTCGACAATGGGGTAATAGCATCCTTCGTGCAGTACTCAACCTCGTTGGTCTTGTCCGGCACGTGCGGCTTCGGCGAAGACTTCAACGACTTTTCCGATGCCGACGACCAAGCGGGGGGGCACACGAGCACCCATCCTGGCATTGACGAAGGCCCAGCGGTCCTGGGCGTTACAGTTGCAACCGCATCGTTCCTGATCGTGATTACAGACGGCCTCAGCTCAAACACCCGTGACGCCGATGCTGGTGATGCCTCGACAGCAGCAGACGACGCCAGGGTCGAGAGCATAATAGTCTTTGCCGTGGGAGTAGGTGAGTTTGCGGCATGGAATGATCGTTGATGCCGCGATTTAGTAAATGTGTAGGTAACAAAAAAATAGGTCTAGTGTTGTAGTTTCACAAGACGGTATTTTTTTGCTGACGATCTCGAAACACCTTGAATGTAAACATCGGACACGGCAAAATGTCGATCTCACACAACCGTGTGCTAGGATAGAGGTAGGCCTTCGTGGTTTGAACGCCCGAAACGAGATTACGACGCCCGATTAAGATTGGCGTGAAGTATGCGCTAGCTAGTGTAAATGTAGAAAGGCGACGGACGATAATTGGGTCGTGAAAAAACAGCTGTCTCACATGCCGTGTGTCCCAACCTTGACCGCGTTTTGGCCCACAATGGATATACTATGTTCTCCCATCCGCTTCGTGGGAGACAATCAATCAATACTGTCACTCGTACCAAAGCAGCACGCATCGCACATGTACCGTCGTATGTAATCAGCGTTGCTGTCCGACAACAACCAACATCGAGTGCGAGGACTGAAAGTTGTGTTGTCGTTGGGGTCGATCCGATGGACACCTACCAGTTATTTTAGTTTTGTTTTTGAAATTTCAGTATTTCGCGAATATTTCGTACAAAAAAAGCCGGAAAATGTAACTCGCTTCTAATGCTGTGTACGGTGGTACAAGCGGATCTGGTCTACAGTCAAGCGCGATAGGTCAATGTCTATTCGCAGCTCGGTTGTGCGATAAATTCCAGGTAACATATGACCCCAGAGAACCACGCGGAGACCAAAAACAATTTGTTGGAGGAAAAACGTTTTGTTACGCTCATGAATCTGGAATTGTTATTAACATCTGTTAGATGTTATCCACTCACAATCTCTAGCATATATAACCACACCCGATTTAGACTGCTACTTTCTGCTATAAACCTTACCGTACTTAAACATCTCTCCCACCCGGCCAACGATTCAGTAACTCTCCGCCAACCCCTGTGTACTGCGCTCAATCTGCTGCGCTCAATCTTCCACTTTCGCTGTTTCTGCAAAAAGCCAAAGTAGTACTTGGTCTGAATATACGTGGAATAATCATTTTATTTTGGTTTTCGGTTACTGGGTGAAGCCCTAGACAAAACCGCCACAAATCACGCGCAAAACCATGACCTCAAACATCGACAAATTCACCTGCGAAACACGGATGTTGTACCTCTCATCGAAATGCCTCAACGTGGTATTGGCGGCCAAATGCGTGCTTTATCTCTTCATAGTGGACGACATAGGCGATGGTAAGGATATCGATGGTTTTGTCACGCCTCAAGTAGCGTGTTACACAGAGAATCAGTGTAGCCAGCAGTTAAGTACAATTCAGAGATTTCAGATTTTCGCGTACATCTCCGTAAATGATGGGGTTCATTCGGTATGGGCGTTTTTGACGATGCTATCTCTGATTTCAAACACTCTATTAGCAACATCTTCAATTAAATTCAGTGCAAGCTCATAAACTGAGCTTCCAAGTTTGGAGTCGAATTATCCCTAAACGGTTGCGACACCCTCAGTAAAGGGTCATTCTTCTCGAAGCCTTGTCCCCCCCCCAATACTTCGATCTTTCAGCTTTTGGATAATTGTATCGAAAAACGGAGGCGTTCTGTGACAAACGATAAAAAATTTTGAAACGTGAAAAAAAAACTGGACGGCTCAATTTTTCGTTTTTCGATTTTTTTCGGACATTTGCTTGGGCGTCAACGTAAAAAGTGATAACTTTCGTGATTTTGGACAAACTTTACTTCGATAAGAATTGTCCTAGATGAAATTCAGCCTTATAGACCGACCAGCTCGTACACAGTAAGAAGAACAGGTATCTGTGTGAAAAATAAAATGTGTAGGTGATCGGGCAGCGGCACCGCTTGGGCGGTGCCGATCCCCATGAGCGCCCAACACTGACCTAGGTCATTCCCAAGGTCCTTAGCACGCCATGGCCGATCGCACAAGGTGAAGTGGGTTGGTTTTGGGGCTCTGTTCGTCGAGGTGACTAAAGCTCTGCACCGCGGTGAGCAACCCAACGAACCCGATGAGGGCAAAAAACGAGTAGTACTAGCACAGTGAGCGTTGTCGCGCGACGACTTCACACTAGATCACCAAGGCTACGATGGGAAGGATACCCTGGTTTTCACTGTCGAGTTTAGGCTACTCGCACGAGTAGATCTTCTGTCGAATTTCAACAATGGACATTAACGTATTTCAGTCGCGCGGTGCAACAAACCATTCCACGGTGGTGCGTATAGAGAACCTGTATAACACATAGCGGTAGCACTGCTTTGAACAGGGTAGCCAATCGCACGAATGCCTCTGGGCCAAAAAATAAAAGGACTTAAAAACGACTTGAACGTGACTTAAAAAAACGACTTAAAAGCGACTTAAAAGCGACTTTAAATATAAAAGCGACACACTTAGCGACTTCAAAACGACTTAAAAAACTACCGCAGTCTTGATCATATTAACTCCTAAAAACACGGAGACCAGCGTACCAGGTAGACCGCCTCCAGTGGGACCACCACACCGAACATTTCCGTGAGCTCGGCTGTTATAAAAACGGGTATGTATCTGGTGGGCAATACACTAGCTTGCCAGCTGAGCCCCTTTACGTCAAGATTCTGCCCGGATTTAGATAAGTACTGAACCTTGAGGAACAACTGAAAGTATAACCGTAATGTTTAGGATCGGCGAATATTGTTTAGGCTGAAGCCACGATGATAAGATGGGTCCAATGGTTTCTGTATGACGCACTTCAAAATTGAGGGACTACCCAACGTGTTTGGAATCCCATGTGTGTATCCTCATGCAATAGGTGTACACCTAGCCCATCTGAGTGCCCGTCGATGCAAAGTGAACGATGCTTGTCAAAATCGAGTTTTGGGTGAACTATACAGCTCTTCAAGCGAGGATGCCCCGAATCAATGACGTGCACCTCTACTGTAGCGTGGGTCTGGACCAGATAGCTCACATATGCTGTGAAAAACAAACGAAATTTCGATGATATTGGGTAGCTCATCAGTTTAGGAATGTATTCCATTTCAGTCCTAAGAATTCGGTTCAAAAATGATACCCATATGGTAGGATGGGTCATAGCTCGATATTCGATATTCATTAGAGTATGGACGCTTCGAATGTTCCCGTTTTGTTTTCCGATACAGGTGATGCAATTGGCGATGCCGAACTTCTCGCGATCGGAGGCTATGCCGCCAAAGTCTTCGAATATGACGGTTTTGACCTGCTTGACGGTAGGTTAGGGTTAGGGTTTTGCGAAGTAGGTAGGGTTCGGACTGCGGTTTGAACTGCTTGACGTCCGTATAGAATTAGGCTTAGTGTTTGGTATTGACCTGCTTGACGGTACGTCATGCCACAACAGGGACTTCGTATAATCGTGCTAATAGAGGACCACATATCAGCCATGGACTCTACTTCAGAGGATAAATTCGCGCACGAGACATACAACGAGAAGCCAATGAAGTGAACCCTTTCGTCTGAGAGTAGGTTCTCCCTCGACGAACCTCTTGCTACAGACACATCTCTTGTTACTGTACATGTGTTAGATATACTATACACGTGCTGGTGGTGTGATTGATAATCACGTAAATCCTTACCTGTTGCCAGGTACCAGGTATGCGGTTCGTTCAGGTCATATATTTGAGGTGTTCCGCCATGGTTAACATGTAGACACGCGCTATTTTTGTTTCTGATTGTGGCATACACCTTGGGTTTTGTTAGTGTCGGCCAGTGCGTAGTGCGTCGAACGTTATACTAATTATAGTCTGATTCGTCGTACGTTAAGATAGGCTTTTGCGTGGTTAGGTTGCACTGGAAACACCGGGGACATCAGGTCTCAGCTACTGACGGTTCGCAAGCAATACGTCAAAGTAACAAAACGTTGCCTTTCGGTCGTGCCTCGTTGTGCCGTTGTGGTGTGTGAAGGATAATGTGATTGACCTGGGTTGGGCTAATAACTTTCTCCGTCTGCTGAACAGCAGAAAAAGACGACAAATGCCTAGGGCTGAGCGAACCGATACTTGTTAGGCAGATTTGTTTTCACCTACTCAAAACGCAAGTGAATTTCAACTTATCAAATACCAAATCAGGCTGGTGTTACAAAACAAAGAACGTTTCGCGAAATATCCGTCAAAAGTCGAAACGAAACAAAAAAAGTAGAAGAGTATCGGTCTAGAGAGGTGTATGTGCTAGATTCTGGCGTGCCCCTCCTACAAACCATTGCCCCCGCTGTATATGATTATCCCAGAATTCGCACGCACTACAGCATCTATGATCTGCTCGTTTGACTACTATCACGTGCGGTGATAGCATACTTATACAGCGTTAAACGTTTGATCGTAACCAACCCTAACCATAAATCCTCAACGCCGCGTCCTGCCAAGGTATCAACATCCCACTATATGGCGAAGGCCAAGTCACGGTCCACACCCACAACCTCGTATTTCCTATTTCACACCTGTACGACCCCCATGATACATACGATCCTCAGCGGCCTTGGAAAATATCCTCTCGTCAAGCGAAGGCACCGTTCTACCGTGGCATTAATCGGCACCACGGTGACGATCGAGTTCGGCGTCCCGACCGACTCGATTGGCTCCGGGTTCGTCTCCGGCAGCAACACCACCTTCTCCGCGTCCGACCTTGATTCCGCCCCCACCGACTTAAGCGTGCTCCTGGAATTGTGAGGGGAGGTACCCGGTGGCAGCATCTTGTCATCCGTGGACTATACCGACAACCCGGGCCACAATCCCGACCTGTCCAGCATCACGGCCATGGTGATTGGAACCGACTACTGTGCGTCTCCCACCCCATCACCCACACCCTCGCCAATCCACTCGCCCATCCGATCGCCCACCCCATCGCCACCCCCCTCTCCCACCCGATCGCCCACACCATCGCCATTATCGACCCCCCCCCATTACAAACCCCCTCGCCAAACCTATCCCTCACCCCATCGCCCACCCCATCACCTAATGCAAGCCCCACTCCGGCTCCCACCCCGTCGTCTACGCAGACGCCCACTCTATGTCTGGTAATGGAGAAGCCCAAGCGCAGCCACGGCCTCAAGGAAGGCTTGCCATGAAAGTCGAGATACCTTGGCCGCTACAAAGACGGCTCTCGCCACAATACGCTCAATGACCACAGGTCCAGCTCGCTTAACAAGACGGCACAGTTGAGATACAAACAAATATGTTTAGATATATAGCTGTAGCTTCGAAGTAGGACGCTGAACGACTCTATAGCCCTGGCTTGCAAGCGGGACAGCAGAACACTGAAAGGTCCTGGCTTCGGAACAACGCGGCCAAACACTTTAGAGTGTTGCCCTTACAGAATGGCGGACCTCGATTGTCTTGGCCCGTCGCTATATTGCGGCAAAACACTGTACAGTTATGGTGGTTTTGCATTAGAACGGTAAAACACTGTACCTGGTATAGTCCTGTCTTCACAACAGGGCAGCAAAACGCTGCATAATCTTGGCTTCACAATTGAACAAAACCGTATAGTCCTGGGTTCGCAGTAGGAGAGCTAACCACGGTACAGTCCTAGCTTCGTAGCAAGGGATCAACACACTGTATAGTGTTGTCTTCGCAATGCAACAGCCGAACACTGTATAGTGTTGGCATCACAATAGGACGGAACGGTAGTCCTGGCCTCGCACTAGGACGGCAAAATACTGTACAGTCTTGGCTTGGTAACAGGACAGCCAAACAATACATGGTCCTGCCTTCGCAACAGGGCGCCATGCGATGAAAGTGCTGCTGCGTTGGGCACGTGGACGTCGAAGCACTACTATGGCTGTTTATAGAATTCCGCATAACATAATGGTGATCATTGGTACAATAACTGTGTTAACAGCTGTAGTGCCTATGCAAGTGGGTACACGCAGGGGGGGAGATTGGATTGGGTACGAGTGGTCGTACTCGGCGAAAGATGTCGGCATTGACGTATAAAATGCCTTATGCGCTGAACATTGTCGGAAGGCAACTCATTCAATCTCTTGGATTATGTCACTACGTGTTTGAAAATACAACCCAACGTCGCGTTCAGCAAGTAATAGTTCCATTCCTTACCTCGCCCACGCATTGATTGCTTCCTCAGGTGTCCGAGGATTCCTGCAGCTCCATGAACTTCGAGTAGTTCGGCACGGCATCCTCATCAGATTATGTTAATAATTCATACTCTTTCCTCGGTGGTAGACACCGAGTGAGCTATATACACATATAGACCGAGGCTACCGAAGTATAGCACCATACCCCAATCATCACTACTATCCCGAGTGAGCTACACACAGATAGACCGAGGCTACCGTAGTATGGTATCATACCCCTATCATCACTGCTATACCGAGTGAGCTACATACACATGTAGAACGAGGCTACCGTAGTATAGTGTTATACCCCCATCATCACCACTGCACCGAGTGAGCTATATACACATATAGACCGAGGCTACCGTAGTATAGTGTTATACCCCCATCATCACCATTGCACCGAGTGAGCTATATACACATATAGACCGAGGCTACCGTAGAATAGCATTATACCCCCATGATCACCACTGTACCGAGTGAGCTATATACACATATAGACCGAGGCTACCGTAGAATAGCATTATACCCCCATGATCACCACTATGCCGAGTGAGCTACATACACGTATAGACCGGGGCTACCGTGGTATAGCATCATACCCCCATCATCACTACTATCCCGAGTGAAATACATTCACAGATAGACCGAGGCTACCGTAGTATGGTATCATACCCTCATCATCACTGCTATACCGAGTGAGCTACATACACAGGAAGACCGAGGCTACCGTAGTATGGTATCATTCCCCCCTCATGGCTGCTATACCGAGTGAGCTATATACACATATAGACCGAGCCTACAGTAGGGGGGAGTTAGGCCACGCACAAACGGGATTAAAATTTCATCCGGAGTATATTTCGTTGGCGCGGCTTGTGTCAAACACGTACACGGCGGCGCTCATTGCGAAACCTGAAAGCACAGATTGGCCGAAAAACAGACAACTAAAAGTACCCTTGGTCTATATTCGATAGCACGTGCAGCATCGCGGGAACACCTCTCTATGTACGACGGTTGACAAGACATTACGCTGCAACCTGTAACTATTTGTTGGACTCCAATGTCAGTACACGGTTAACTACAGCGTAGTAACCTATCAAACGTTAATCCGCAGATTCGACGCGCAAATATTGGGCCAGCGTATAAGCTGACCTTCAATGCAAACCAGTTAAACGCTTTGTACGGTAGGGAGTACTTTTTCGCTAAAGCACGCCTGCCTCACGGGGCTCCTCAACTGAGGAGCAATTCATCATCGCTGGAATTGCATTGGTGTTTTACAATGATACTATTACGGAGGACCATAGTGATCAGGACCTACGATACACACAAAAACCTATATATTCCCATATTTTTACTAACTATATTGGGTCCTAATTACTATGTCCTCCGTAATAGTAAGTGTACCTAACCCATGACATTGTTCATCGTGTTGCACTCCCAACATTCCTCAACGTTTGTGTTTGGTTGAGGTAGAGAGGTCCTAAATGGAGAGCCTGAAACACAATGGGTACTACATCTATTGTAGCATGCGGTTTCCAACGCAATACATTCGGAACAAAAAACGAGTTTTTTCAACACAGAACAAAAAACGAGTTTTTTCAACACAGCCTCTGATGCAGTTTCAAGGGTTGGTTGAGTCTATTCTAGTGGTAATGCGTGGCTGGGTGTCTGTCTATGCTCCGTTCCTAACTTCACTCAACCAATAGCCACTGCGAAGGCGTCGATAAACCTTGACTTCCACACCCCTCGTTACAAATGAAACTCTCACAACCGTCGTTGCGATGTCTCCGTTAAAAAAATACTTGTTGACCATAATGCTTCTGAGGGGACTCCCAGCCTACTAAGAAGGGGCGGACGTGCGGCAACGAGTGCTGAGGAGACATGTCCAGGGCTTGCGAAGGTATCGGTTGCATGAGCGTCTTCCAGTTCAAAACCAACAGGGGCAACTAAGCATGAGCGTCTTCCGGTTCAGGTATTACCGGAGACACTGACCATGAGCATCTTCCGTGTAGAAAAATACGGGGGTACGGAGAGCACACACGTTCTACGGTAGGCGTCTGGACGCCTACTACGGTAGAAGTGCACACACTGATTTTGGTGTTCTTCACTTGAGAAGCTGTGTATCTCCTCCAAAACAATGTTTAGAGAAGAGTAAAAGTGCAACCCGTTGAACCATTCCACGGCCTAGATACGTAACAAGAATTAGAGTAAAACCTTTACTGGTATTCCAACGGTATTAGGTAGTTTCTCTGCGTCAGTCAGAAACATAAATGGCCCAAAAGAGGTACGTACAGTACCCCTTATCGTAGCACGTTTCTCTGGCCAAACCAGTGCTGGCTGTCAGCGGTTCCTTCCTCGGGAGCTACCCAATATCTTCGAATCCGATGCGAAAGTTGTTATAGTGTTCCTTAGGCACATTGTACATGTGAGTTGTGTATCGGGAGTACAGCTGCAACAGTTGGTTGGCGTACTGAACTTCACAAAGCTAAGGAGCCTCACATATGTTTGGCACTATTCTTACCCTAGTTAGGGTCAGCGCAGTTGGTTGCGACGATGACTGTCATGTCGCTCTTAGAGTCGACACTCTCTTAGCAGTATATTGTATGGCGTGTGCATGAGTTTAGTACCGATCACATTGGCGTCGGTAGCAAAAGCGCCCTGTCGACAAGTTCCATCGGTAGCAGTACTTAGCATCTTCGTGATGGACAATAGTATGCGGCACTGAGAGCGCCACTGGATACGCCTGAAACTGTCAGCAACCTCTTAAAGTCGACACTGTGGTGGTAGTTCACTGTATGCGTAGGTTTGGTCTGAGCTACACCGGCGACACATGCTACGATAGAGGTGAATGATATCATTGTTTTTCTGAGTCTCCTCACTTGAGGCGCTCTGTACTTCACCCACAAAGTGAGTTTATGTAAACCAAAAGTGCAACCCGATTATCAAACCTATGGCCTAGGTATACAAAAAAATCAGATTGCAAAACAAGAATGACATCCCGACGATTTTGGGTTTGGGAGCCCCGTCATTCACAAACATAAACGCCAAAAGGTGCTACCTCTATCGCAGCACGCGTCCGGCCATGGTAACTAAAGGACAATGCGTGGGTTTCGACCGGTGCCGCGATAGGGGTCGCACGGTTCGAGCAAAACAGTATTTTGACTGCCGGTACTCCTCAGCTGGGGAACTATCCAATATTATAAAATATCGTTTGAAAACCTTTTGTGCTTTACAACACATTCTTCGTTTCACACCTAGGCCACTAGATCGTTCAGGGGCTTGCCGTTCCAGGTTCTCTCAATGCGAGGTTATTAGGGGAAGTAGATATCTTCAAGCGAGGAGTCTCAGAAGGATGGAATGCACCCTTACCGTAGCATGCGCGTTTAGTCTTGGCCGCACCGCCAGCGGTAGGGAAAGGGCTACCGGTGGAAAGTTCCATCGCCAACAGATAATGAATTCGTCGTGTTCCCCAACTCTATACGTAGGCCGCCGAGAGAACAGCTGGTTGCGCCGATACCTGCCAGAACTCTCCTGGAGTCAACACGTTAGCAGTACATCGTACGCCGTGTACATGGGTTTTCGTCCGGGTCATACAGGCAGTTTATAGCCACATCGCCACTGATATATTTAATATGGATCACGCGTGGAAATGCAGCGGAAGAACCACCGGAGGCACATGACATCGGCGGCGGCAATTGGCATCTTCCTGCTGGATACTTTGGTGGGCCGCTGACTCCACGATCGGCATGACCGCTTCTAGCTAGAAAGAGATGGGAATTCGTCTGCGGCAGCCGTAAGACGTGTTTGTTTGTCCGGGTCACACAATGGGAACGAATGACTCAATGGCAAGCGGAGCTTTACGGAGTAGCAGCGCCTCCGAATTCGACAATGTCAAGGAGACTGTTGTTGCGAATTGTCCGGACTCCTAAGCGGACCCTTATTCATACTACATTTTAACCGGTATGTGGGCGTATGCATTTTGTTCTTGCTCCGCCGTCGGTAGAGCGAGGGCCGCCTGCAGCCGCTGCCCTTGGCAGGTTGCTGGTTATCTATGTCTATCATCACGGCTTCATATTCTTTGACAGATTGAATCGTATCAGTAAGGCGCGGAACATCAAAGCGCAGGGTACAGAGAACGAGAGGGGCATACTGAACGGCGAAGCAGAGCGAGCACCTCGCATTTGCTTTTACCATACGTCTATCGATAGGTCATCATCAAACACTGCCCACTGACAACAACAAAAACAACACCAACACCAACACCACCACCAACACCACCACCACCACCAACAACAACAACAACAACAACAACAACAACAACACCACCACCACCAACAACAACAACAACAACAACAACAACAACAACAACAACAACAACAACAACAACAAATCAACAACAACAACAAATCAATCAACTGACTGTGACCCCTTCTCACGGTCCGTATCCGGTGTATAACGACGACGACGACAATGACGACAACGACACCAACAACGACAACAACTAATAACATCTACAACAACGACACTACCACCACCACCACCACCAACAACAACACAACCACCACCACCACCACCACCACCAAAACACAACAACAACGACAACAACAACAACAACAACCAACAACAGTGGAGTGCACCGGCGATTTCACGCTCCCTGTTTTGGACGGGGTCGACCTTGTCTCCTACTTTTCTCTGACCGAGGGGGATTCACCGATATACGGGACAGACAGCTACATGGCGATGTTTGGGTCCTACCGCTTCTACTTCAGCTCGATACACAACCTGCAGGTTTTTGAGGTGAGCTTGACAACGACAGCGATACGAAATAGGCAGGCGCGTTGCTGGTGTTGTCGTACTGCTGTCATGTAATAAAAATGAAAGTAAAACAGTGACAAAGACGTGACAACCGAGCAGAGAAAAACGAAGAAAGAAACAAGAAGACAGGCGCGTGCATCGTTTATTTTTTAATCCTCACTTTTACGTTCTTCCAAGTTCAATTCATGGAAGTCGCTACCCTCACCGGCGGCCTTCTGGACAACGGCCAGCCGTGGTCACACACATGTGGTGGGTGTCTTGCCTTCTCCCCCCCGGTGTTTGCCCTCGTTTTTATCGCGCATATCGGCGTTCAATCCCGCTGCTCGTGGTTTTTCGTCGAATTTTGCAAACTCGCGCTCTTGCAAACGTATCATGTAATACTAGATGAAGTACCAAAAATATTACGATTCTTGACGTGGTGCCAGGTGGTGCGCACATTTTTTCTCAGATTCTCCTAATCGCGCGGCGAAGCCACGCGAAGGGTCGTAGCCTTAGCCTGGGTTAGGGTTGGGGTTAGGGTTAGGGTTAGGGTTGGGTCTACGCCTTCTTGTGATCTGTAAAAACTCTAACACCCAAAACCGGTCTGGTATATTTGGGGGGTTGAGACCGGTAAAGCGACGTCCTAAGACTTCATCAGGTGTATATGTAGGTGTTCTTTTTCTTGTGATGCGTGCTACGATCTACGATGATAGAGGTAGCACATTTTGGCTCTAACGGTTTCTGAATGACGGGGCTCCTTAACCCAAAATCATCGGAATTTCATTATTTTGTTTGCAACAATTTTTTTTTGTTTGCCTACTGTAGCTAGGCCATGTGATTGTTCATCGGGTATGTATATAGCACTTTTTTTATTTTTCCCCAAAAAATCGTTTTTTTTTTGGGAGAGGGATAGAGCTCTTCAAGTGAGGAGCCTCAGAAAAGCAATGGTGCGTCTCTACCGTCGTACGAGCATGCGTCTTGTGCCCTCCTTGTTGTGTTGTTTTTCTACTGCGCTATATGATATTCTGCCTCGGTTGGTTCTTGCAAGGCTGTTGTTTGTTGTTTGTGTGCTTGGGCCGAGAAGGTTCTGCTAAGATATCACGGTTGCGTACGGTGTACCAGGGTATTTTGTACCTGGTACTGGTATAGAATATAACTTCAGCCTTGCCCTGATGATGTCTCCTAAAAGAAAGGGCGAGTGATCTCTCGTTCAGAGGAACAATAACGCCTCCACAACGATACCGAGGACCAACGCCCGAATGGGTAGGGTGGACCGGAACTGGACCGAGTCCGGCGGGAGGCTGTTTTCTCATGGCCAG
>JAYJMJ010000552.1:4507794-4520025 GCA_036873875.1 Laminaria ephemera | reverse complement strand
GCCCCCCCCAGGATGCAGCCTGGGGGGTCAGTGGACGAGCCGAGGTGGAGATGGGCGTGATCCTGGAGGGGTACGCTGGAAAGGCCAAGGGGAGGAAGCAGGTGCTCTGGGAGCGCGGGTTTTTCATCGATGGAATGTCGACGGCGGCGACCATTGCGCCCGAGATGAACATCGACACGATTCTCGGCAACCTGCCCGACTTCAAGAACGAAAGGCCGGCGCTGCAGCACTTAGTGGAGAGCCGTGGGCACATCCTGCTGCTACCGCCGAAATTCCACCCGGAGCTGGCGGGGGTGGGCATCGAGTACTCCTGGCGGATGTCCAAGCAGAAATTTCGGCGGGAGTTTAACGACGAGGTTCCGAAGCATCTGCACCGAAACATGGTTGCATCGATGTGCACGGAATCGATCCTGACGGTTCAGCGCGTGCGGCGCTTCGCGCGGCGCACGCGAGACTACTGCCGGGCATACATTGCGCTTGAGAAGGGCGGAGGCATCGAGTCCAAGGAGATGATCGAGAAGATGAAGAAAACCTGCAAAGCGCACCGCAACATCCTTGACATGGAGCCTGGGTTCATCGACAAGCAGTAGTTGTACTCGTAGGAGAAATACTCGCACTGATAGCATGGTGAGTGCACAGCTTTTGCTGCATGTCTTTCAAGTCATTTGTTGTTTCTGTGTTTCGTTTTTGGTGATTATTGGTGAGGATTTCTGGTGTTCTTTTGGCAGTGGATATGTTGCCTGTCCATGCCGTTATATTTTCTCAAGTTGCCCCAAGTCCCTTCGAGCCTGTGGGTTTCGTTGGGGATGTGCTCTGGCGTCTGGAGACACACGCATATGGTCCGGTCTACGACAGCTGCGAAGACATGTAGGCATGCATCTTGTTACTCGAACCGTACCATGTAACCGACAGAGACCTGGGAACGTCACCCACTACGAGTACGATGGCGCATGTAAAATCACCCTTTTTCGTATATCTTTGTTTTTGATCTGGGTCCAGCTACGAGTAGGGAGCCGGGTTTGCAACAATGCTGACCCCGTACTCCTGCTTGGTTCAGTGTTGATGTTGAGGTGTGTGTTGTGCTCGCTGATTCGCGAGACACAATATATCTCGTGAGAACCATTGATACGGATGGCGAGGATGGGAGTAATTGGTAGACGTGTCGCGCTGGGCTCTGGTTTTCGTTAATCGTGTCGTTAGTTGGGGTACGAGTACCACTGGGAGACTACCCTCGTACGGGTGCGGCGTATAGTGGTCAATACGGACGGTAATACATTCCTTTTCAAACTCATCGCTCGGGAGCTTAATATTCATCTACGCGGTACGGGCCAACTGAATCGCGCTACTATGTGCTGCAGTTGTTGCCCCCCCCTGAGTGTCCGGCGGAAATGGGGGAACCGAACAATTGCGATGCCCAGTTCAATTTTGAGAATTTTGCACTGATTTTTTAACCTCGTATTTGAATCGTACGTTCAAAGGTGTTGACATCCAGCCCCTTTTTTTTTTACTAGTATTGTTCGCTTTTTCTTTTTTTTGGATTTTTGGATCGGTCACATCTCTCGCAAAAAAAAAAAAAAAAGGGCTGGAAGTCAATGTCTCGCTTAGTGCATGAACTACACCGTGTCAAAATTTCAAGTCCAAATTCGTAAAATTGATCGGGGCGTGCGCGGCCGATCTGCTAAATATCCAGCGTCTTGGCTGGCCCGCTCGTAGAATCATCCTGGTATAAACCCCGGTCAGAAAAACGGTCAGAAATTAATACGATTGACTGATACTCACGAATGTACGGTAACTATACAACACGTTTTTTGGACACCCCGTTGTTTTATGCGAATGTTAGAGGTTTTACGGTTTCGTAATGAGTATTAGTTAATGACATTCATTCCTTATTGTTTTTTAACGATCACACCAGGGTTTGTACCTGGGTGATTTTATGTACGGCAACTGTACACCCCGTTTTCCTTTTGGTTGGCGGAGTCACAGGAGGTATGCAAGCAACTGTCTTACGGAAGACGGCATTTTTGTTCCATGTAATGCGTGCCTATTATCTTCATCTGCAACTACCGTACTTACTCAAGCCTAGTACTCGCATCTACGTAGGTATGGTCTATACACTAAACTTACTACATCTGCGTTTTTAATTATTTTGGCTTTCAATACCATATACTCCCTGTATGTTCCGTGAAGTCGAAGACGTTGTGGGCCTCCTGTAATTGTCGCGTCCCGGTCGGATGCCCATGTTAGTGTTGCTCGTGAAGTCATGTCCTATCATGCAGTAGCCGGTCGCTGAGCGGTGTTCCTTTCCTATCCTACCGCGTGTTTGACAACTGAACGGCTCTCTTCTCGAAAATGGATACATGAAAAAACTCCCCTTTGGACACACCTGGTAAAATTTGAAGACGCGGTCCAGATACTGCTCAGTAAAACAGCGGGATCGGGTTATCGGGCAGTGCACCCCGTTTTTACTACCGCTCCTCACTCCACCTAAGACGCTACCGGCGTGTGTTGGTCCAAGGTACGCTTGATGCCCAAAACCACGTCAGGAACGTGGTGTGGTGAACCAAAACGAATTGTGAGCGCACTGCATGAGATACCCTATTGTTGTCGGGCTGTTGATTCTTGTGTCGGACAAACCTGTTATTTTTGTAATGAGCAGTTTCCGGTACTTGATTTTTAGTACACAAAGAATCATAAAGTATATTCCGTTTTCTTCCAATACGTGTGGTTTCAGTATCTTATCAACCGTGAAACGCGAGGATTTGATGTACTGGGTGGTTGTTGTATGAATATGTTTTGGTGGAATTCTATGCTTGGTTGACGTTTGACTCTTTTGGTCTGGTATTTTCAAATACGTAATGTTTATTCCACAATATTATTTGGGAATTTTGCGGGACATTTGGTTTCCCTGAATTTTTGACTAAGAAATTGTGCAGAATGTATGATGGGTCCAGCTATATTTGTACGTATGGATTAGTTCGGGGGGATAAGTTACGATCAATGTTGCGAGGGACGCTTGGAGATTTCAGCGTTCCCCCTCGCTTTGTGTCAAGTCTGCAGTGAACACTGGTGAGCATCATGATGAGTTAAGCCGCTAGGTGCTGCACTTCACAACTGACTGTTTCCAAACCAACTTGCCGCAGTAGCGGCGATGATTCTGCATGTTGTGCTCGTTTAGTTTGGCCGCCTGCGTTCGCGAAGCCGTGGATATATATCTGGTTCCATGGCATTAAATCGCATTTCTCCGAGTGGACCGCGGCCACGCTTTCCTGTGCAAGGGGAAAACCCTCAACTTTTCTTGTGTTAACTGCTTGTATGATATATATCGTCCTTCTTACCACCGGATAGCACCCGCGAGGAAGTATTGAGGTTCTTCCACTCCAGAGATGTTGGAGCCTGTCTTGTGACCACGGACTCGACCCTGGCGATGAGTTAGTGTGACAACAACTGTACGCAATGCGCACAAAACCTGCGAGCAACTATCCTTTGCTCATGGGAGCATAGGCGAGCTGGGCATCATAGCACCAGGACCACTCTTCAAGCGGTAGAAAATTCGTCAGTGGCGGACAACGAAGTACGCGACGTTATTTTGAAGATCTTAATAGTATGGCTGTCGCCAAGAACTCACGCAGCAGGATGTTTGTAATTGTCGTCAACTTTTGTGCGTTGGTGGTTGGCGGACGCTTCATGCAACTCGAAAAGGGTCCCTATTTTTTGGCGCTGTCAAAATTAGAAAAACTCTCACTTCGCTCGTAATTGTGTTTTTCCCGTCGACAATGTCCAGGTCAAGCCTCTCAGCCACTACGAAGAAGAAAACGTAAAATATATTCAACAAGATTTTATCATTGTTGGACGCCGCTGTGCCTCGCAACGTCATGTTTCCTCCTCCAATTTCCGTCTAGGTTTTATCATTGTCATGTTTGCTCACCCAATTTTCACCAAGGTTTTTTATCAATGTTTACCCAACCCACTCTCCGCAACCGCACCGCCCCGACTTCCAACTACAGGAGAAACCGGAGAAGTATCTCCCGGCGTATGGAGGGTTTTGTTCGTATGGCGTCGCGAACGAACCTGTGTGGACGTCTACGACGTTGGGCCCCTTTGGCGACCCCTCCAAGTGGGCCATCTTCCCCGACGGCCGTCTGCACATTTTCAGAAGGTTAGTCGTCCTTGGACTTACAGTAGCATATTGTAGTGCAGCGCCAATGAATGGCATTGACCTGCTTGTCGAACTACTACTGTAAGATTTTGTGGACCCGTGCGCAGAACCTATCCTGCCTGGTGTGTAGGGTTACAAGTGTGCAGTAGAGCTTACCACTTATTCGAGAAGATGGTTGAAGCACGTTGTTTACCAGACGAAGGGGAGTATCCCTACATTGGTTGAGTGGGTTTGATTGGGCTAGGGTTAGCGTTAGGGTTATATATACTTGAATAATGTGTATGTCAACCATTTTTTCGAATAAGTGGTAAGGTACCCTCGAAGTACGCACCCGGTCTGCGACCAGTCTACGGCCGACCCATACCCTCTCGCTGTCTTCACGTACCTACTACTGCACGTAGTAGAGCAACCGGCACATCTTCGAGGGTGCTCCGCTGTGCAGAACGAAAAACAAAAAAAAAATTATGTTGCTGTCGCAAGATGGATCTGCTGTTTTTTTTAAATGTTGAAGATGCTGCCTTGTCCTTTGATTTTTGTGAAATAACACCATACTCCAGGAGTATTTCTGGTGCAATGCCCGCGGTGCGTGATCGAACGATAACGTCGCCTTTGTGTCGGTCGCAAAAAACGCTCGCCTCGCTCACCGAATTCCGTTTCGCTCTTTTATTGCTTGCTGTGCGTTCGTGCCTTCTGTGCATGCTCTGCTCTGCTCCGGGAGCAGTGCCGTGCCACTGCAGAAATTTCGGGACGATGTTTCGGGCAACATTGAGCGAGGCAACGACGTGTGGCACATGTGGTTTGGAGAGGCGGGGCAGCCCATAAACACGGCCTGCATTTGCGCGGACATCATCTGCGACGATCAGTGACGATCTGTGACTTGTTTTTTATTTGGTACGATGGGAGAGGTTGGAGGCGGCGCGGACCGTATGAGACGGAAGAACACCCTCTGGGATTCGTTTCGGAGCCGATTTTCTCCAGAATCAAGGGGGCACACAGTACGAAAATCATGGCTTTGGGAAAATATCGACGAGATATTTCCATAGACGTATCGCATGGTGTTTGCACTCTCCCCGTTGTCTAGATTTTTTTCTTGGAAGTTTGTCATAGGGGGTGTGCTATCTTGCGTGTGTTACACGGTATACGCATACATCCTGCGATACCCTTTTTTTGTGTATGTATACCGTTGTGATGAGATTTTGGGTGGCTTCGGGCATAGAGCTCTAGCCCCCGTGACAGAAGATAGCACGGCACAGAAGATAACACGGCTGTGCATTGCTTGATCTGTTGCTTTTATTAGTGTTGTATATTGCTGTGTAATGTTTTTTTTTGTATGTTCGGTTTTTTCGTTCACGAGGGGATATTTTCTCCAGATCCACGTCGCGCATGTGCCTTTCGTGTCTTGGGTGGGAATAACAACCTTATATTCTAGCCCGACGCACCTGGGCCGACACCGATATTCGTATAGAATATAGTATAGTCCGTGCACGAAAAAAAATCCAACATTTCCCCATCACTAATGCACAAGTTTCTCCGAATTTGTGGGTGCGTTCTGAGACCTGAAAGTACCGTTAAAACGCTGATCTCCAGGCGGTCATCGCTGAAGAAACGGATTTTTTTTCGAATGTTGTTCGCCTATTTATCGTCGAATAACCGTATAAAAATCATACGTTTGTCCTGGGGGGTATACTTTTCGTAAATCATCGACGACCACGGATTTGGAGAGATCTTGGATTTTCCCAGCGGAGCAATTGTTTCCTAAAAAAAATATTAAAAATTGGCGGAGATATCAGCATAAACCGATCCTGAGACGTCATTGATATACGTTTCGTTGCGGAGGACCTACTTGACGATTTTGAAAAACAGAGCGGGAAACTTTTCCTTTCGATATTCCGCAGGGGAGGATATCTTTCGTTCTTCAAATAAATCTCTAATTCGCGAAATATTAGTGGCTTTGTGATTTTCAGCTGTTTTGGCCCTTGGTAAGATGTCACTTACTTGATTTTAGAGTAAGTGAAAAAAAAGTGCCAAGATAGCGTTTGTTCGCTCTGCCTCGGTGATCACGACTGTTGTCGTCCCACCTTTTTTCGACGTAATTCGAAAGGTATGACCCGAAACATTTTTGGACAAATTATGCTGTACGGACCATTATAGTAAAGTGTTTATATTTCGTAGATATAGATATGTACGATGTGTAATAGTCCTATAACAGTACCGCAAGCATGTGTGCGTGCGTTGGATCTGACAGGTGCTGGTTTACGCGCCGTCTTAGATGAGAGAGCAACAATTAGGAAAATCCAGGCGAATGTTTTAGGTTGGAGAACAATGATTAGGAGACGAACGTATTATAGTATTTTTTTCGGGGGGCGCAAGGAGTGCAGGGGATCTGGTTTTAGAGCAGGCGATCTGATTTAATGATTAGGATAACGCAAACGAACGCGTAGAGTTTTTTTGGTGGAGGAGGACGAGGAGTAGGGTGAAGCGTTCAGCACGAGAGCAGGGGGTTAAATTCTGGTTTTGACTGCGATGGCCGGATGGCATGAAGCAACAGAGCCGCGCCTCTACGGATGCGCGCATGGGTCTTTGTTCCATCTACGTTTTATCGCTGTTCCGGATATTAGTCCCGCCCTGGCGCTTATAGTAGGCAGCAGCACCGCAGCGCCCACGAGGACGGTAGGGTCCCAACTGGTGCGCCGGGCATGGCAAGAAGAGATGCCGGTAAACGCTAAGGTATAGCAATTCTGGGTTTCAGTGCGTAAGGTTCTCTCGCTCATGGGGCGGGTTCAATTTTTTGGACTACGTACGACGGACGGTGAAACGAGATAGGAAGTACCTGGTGTTTTTTTTTAGGTAGGTTATCCTGTACTTAGGCTGTGGTGAAACAAGTTAGGTTACCCTGTAGGATTGCCGCGGCCGCTACGAGAGGCCAAGTTGGTGTCATTTGCCGCCTGATTTCCGATCGGAGACCCATGTGTTGTCATTCTTTTTTCCAGCCTAGTTTTTTTCCCTGCCAAAGGAGGGCGGCCACCCAAACGCCTCTTGTTTAATGGTCGAATACATTACGTGTTCGTTTTCGTCTTGAGACAACTCAAGCAAACGCTGTTATACAGCATTTTGTACTGCATTGCCATTCATTTCTCATGAACGGAAATGATTTTTTTTTTAGCGTGCGGTTTTATAAAAGTATTTCAAATACGTCATCTATGAGTTCGACCGGTTGAGTGGTCGATACTCAAGTTTGCGAGCTGCGTGATGTGTCGATCGCGTATTGTGATTTGTAGCCCTAAGCCGATCGCAGCGGTGGTGTAGGGAGTATATTAGGTGGTATCCTCGTAACTCTGCACTCGGTAGTCCTAAGTGCGAATCCCGGCTAAACGTTTTGCTTCTCGTGGGGCACTATTTTACCGAGGAAGCGGCATTTTATAGTTTTTTGAGCGATTATGTGAGCAGGCACAGCAAGCAGTAGTTCGACATGCGTCGATGAGGGAAGGGAAGTCCTGACCCCCATACCCGATAACAACCAAAGCGAGTACCGTAGCATGTATAGGGGGAGAGGAGCCTCTATGTACGAGGTAATACATTTAACACTTGGCGCTGTCGGCAGGATCTCATCTCCACACTCGCAGTCAACGCTGAACAAGCGCCACTACGGGCGCCGCACAAGCCACTGCTGCTGTTGGCTGTGGTATCCCAGCGGGGTCCCTCCTTCGGTTTAGGGTGAGGGTTAGGGTTATTTTCGACGGATTTTCTCTTCGCCGCGTGTTCCGCGCCCGCGACGGCCGTTGGCTGTCGCTGCGGGCCTCACTTGTGCTCCTGCGCCTGTCTCGACAACATCTCTTCGCTCCGACAGCGCCAGCACCGAGCATTTGCTTACAATTCCTTTGAGGCTCCCGCTTCCCTCCGGCACACTTGCCACAGCTTCGCTTGACAAGGATGCTCTCGGGGCTTCCACCGATATAATAATATTTGGTGGTTCCGCCGCGCGTTTTTCACATACCGACTGGGAGCGAGAGCAACACGAAGAGCTCACTCGCGTGAAATGTCACTATTCGCTATATCATGCATCCTTGTCGGGTGGCCGCCGACACTTTCCGATTATTCACCTGCGTGTTTCTCTCTGCACCAGCACCCGCCACTCCAGGAAATACTGTTGTTCCAGGAGATCCAGTTAAGCCAGAAGATGCAGGAGCTCGCAGACAACGGATGACTCCGCATAACCGGCGATGACAACATCGTCCTACGAGTATTGGTTCGTAAACCGACCCCGCCTCCCCCTCTTCGCTTGCGTTGACCGGGAGCGTGCGCTGCATGTCTATGAATCGACGAGCCCTTCGCGTCTAGTGTATCTATCGAGCTCGTGTCAGCGTTCCTCTATCTCTTATCTTCTTAGCCGCAACAGGTGCGAAAAAGGATGGATCGTCTAGTGGAAGGAGGATGTATGTATTTTGTGTAGAGCCTACGTTCATATGATTTTTTGCGAAAACGGGCAAGAACAAAATTTGCGCATCTCCACATGTCACTTTCCTGGCAAAGAGCCCACAAAAGTGGGTCTAGGTTTTCTTGATTATAAATACCCAAAATTCCCAAGCGCACCATTTTCTGCCGTGAATGCCACGAACGTATCACCCTCTTTCGAGGGGAAACGGAAAAACGCTTGGAGCAGAAAACCGAAATGACCAAAATGGCGGCATGAAGGCATCCTGTACTATCACCTCGGCGCAACACGCACCCTTCGCCATGCTGTGACAGATTTATTGATGGGTCGGTATGAGCGTCTACCGTCGATGGTGGCTTCGACAATAAATCCACGCAACAGAAACCAATTCGGGCCTTGTACAAAATTTGAGTCCCGTTTGACAGCATCGCAGTACTGTACTATATTTATAGCGAGGATCTCACTCGACGCGATGGATGCAGCCAGAGCCGTTCGCCATCAGAAAATCGCAGTCGCCACGAGAAAGGGTGAGTCGTTCAATACCAGTAAGGGGCCCGCGGCCGTCGAGAGAGGAGCGCGACGGCGACTGACCGTTGGGTGGGCGGTGGAATAGTGTCCGATTGATCGAAACCGTAGTGAACGGTAGCGTGTGGTGTGCCAGCGGCGGTGCCTTGCCGGCGGCGCGCCCGGGTCCAAACAAGTTCCGACGGGATGAGGAAAGACGGGCGCGCACACAAGAAGGCGAAGGAAGCAGAGGCGAACGCATGAGGCACAACCGAAACAATAACACCATTGATATCGGCGTCACGCGGGGCACAGGGCTGCTTGAGATAAGACAGGAAACACCTAAGGACCCAAATCCGTTGCACATCCGTCTGAGTCGTATGGGTGGACAGGGGGGGAAGGGAACAAAATTCCGAAGCAGCTCTGTCCGGAAAGCTAACGGCCGGGGCTGGAGGGTCAGGAGGGGGTGAGTGCTAATGCTGCCATGTTCGAAACGGTGGCCGGAGAAGCAGGGGTCGCCTTGCCAGGAGATGATTGGGGTGGAGCGGCAGACGCTGGGGGAACCTCGTCCGAACCGGCGCCGGCGGAGGCGCTGCGGGCAGGGAGGATAGGAGAGAGTATCTCGAACGCGGCTTTGTCTAAAATGAAGAAGAGCCGGGGAGAGGGCTTGGGAGAAGCATCGTTCTCGTCGGCGCCGGCACCAACGGGGGGTTATGGTGGGGGACGTGCAACGGGCACTGCGTAGTCGGAATCGGCGATATCGTCATCGGCAATCGTGTTGGCAGTGAAGCGCCGGTGGGACCCTCGTGGGAACACGGGGGGGAGGGAGGGGGCGTACTCATTTGTTGTTTTCCTTAGTCATTCGACGATTGACTACGCATCTCTTTCGAGACGGAGCACCGTTCCTACTACGAGACGGAGCGCCGTTCCTGCTACTAACAGAGACACCTCCAACAATTGGGCGGGGGGGGGGTGGACAAGCGACGAACTCTCCGGGTGGGGCATCTAAATCGTCAGTTCCTACCAGGTATTCGTGGCCCGTATCTGCGGAAATCGCAGAAGTCGCAGGTGATGAGCGGGAACCTCCCGAAACCTACGCTCTCGCTGGAGAGCACCAGCTCACCCTTACCAATACCCGGCGTAGAGGGTCCAGAAGGAAGGAGGCCGCAGGGGCGGATGAGGTAAACGTTTACGTTTTTAGGCTAGTGGAGCCAAGCGTGTGCAGCAATGCTGGCCCCGGGCTCTACTAAACCCGCGAGGATATCCAGATCCAAGAGGATAGAGGATGGCCCCCGACGCCACAAGCGGCCGCGGCTGCTTGCGGTCGTGCTCCATCACACAGGCAACGTTAGCCGAGAGAAGATTTCGTCGTTCCCATTGGCCCTATCGTACTTCTCCGGCAGTCCAAAGTGTACGTGTAGGTGGTGAGGTAGTCGAGCTATAAAGTTGCACTCCAGGTTGTGTTCGACGACGTTTTCGAGTTGGCGAACAAGCTAAACTAGGACAACAGCAGATGAAGATGCCCACAATGCGAGGCGGAAGCATGGATCAAGCAGACTATCAGACTGCTTCGTATGCAGGTTGTCTCTGACGATGCTTGGATCACTCACTCACATGCATGCGCTTGGTACTTTTGTTATAGCTGCTTGCCTCGCCCTGACGTCTTTTGGCAGAGGGGACAGAGGGGGCGAGTGATTCCTCTTCAAGAGAGACAACAACGCCTGCCAGGTATATGAGGGGATACTCCAAAAATGACCATAACGCCGTCCGAAGGGGATACCATAACACAGATAGTAGTCTTGCTGTCGACGCCAGTGTTAATATGGACCTAGCCTAGGTGTTGCAATCATCTCTCATTCGGCTTCGAGTCACTCACCCGTCATCCGTCGCACGCGCTTGAGTTGTACTACAGTACTACTGCTGTTCACTTTTGCCCCGCCCTTTCGAACATGAAGGGGCGACAATGTTGCACAGATGCTCCCAGTATACTTCATACTCCGAGTATACTTCGAGTATTTGAAGTACTTTTTGCGAGTACTCGGAGTATTGCCAGTACTGACGGCCGAAATACTGCGAGTACCGGGAGTATGGGTAGTACTGGCCGCCGAAATATTGCGAGTACTGGCAGCACGAGCAGTACAAAACTCCGAGTACAAGCAGTACCCGCAGTATAAACATCTGAAACACTGCAAGTACTCAGAGTATGAGCAGTAATGAAACCTGAAATACTGCAGTATACGAGTAAAATTCTCCGAGTATTACTGCCACCTGCAGTACCTCGCAGTGTGAAACCCTGAAATACTCCAAGTATTACTTCACCTTGCAGTACGAAACGGTGAAATACTGCGAGTATTGGCAGTACTAGCAGTACTATCAGCCGAAATATTGCAGGTGTCAACGTATGAGAAGTACGGAACCCCGATATACTTGACGTACTTGAAGTATCCACAGCATGGAACCCCGAAATACTTGAAGTACTGGGAGTATCTACAGTATCGAACCCCCAAATACTCGAAGTACTGGGAGTATCCATAGCATCGAACCTCAAAATACTGCGAATCCGGAAGTATCCGCAGTACAGAAACCCGAAATACTGCGAGTACTCGCAGTATTCGCAGTAACTCCGAATTATTGAAATACATACAGCAAGCAGCAGTTTTCAGGACCCACTGGTGGCACGTGCACCACACGTACGAAGGTGCCCACACCACCGCACACATCATTCTCGTTATACTGTCCACCGACACACCCACACAGCAGTACTGGCAGAATCACACACACCGGTATCAACCTGTACTACCGCCGCTGGTGTTGAGTGATGAAATAGACTGTGGGCAGTTGCAGCTGCGTAGCCTGCGAGCATGAGCGCTCCTTCTGCCGCTGGCGGAGTTAGCGCTTCATCTACAGCGGAGCCACCAGAGCAGCAGCAGCAGCAGCAGCAGCACAACCGCAGCCGCAGCTGCAGCCGGAGGTGGAGGCGGAACCTGAGCCTAAGCCTGAGCCTGACCCGCAGCCACAACAGTCGCTGCCACGAAAAGGAGCGTCAAAAGAAGCATCAGCCCCACCGCCGACGTTCTTGACCAAAGATGCACAGATAGATGCTCCCAGAATAAACATACTTACTAACTTGTTGGCCATC
>JAYJMJ010000552.1:4481468-4492023 GCA_036873875.1 Laminaria ephemera | reverse complement strand
ATTTGCAATGTGTATTTCTGTCTTGTAGTTTGTGACCACGGAGCTCGTCTCTCTAGGAGGCATCGGCACGGACACTGATTGTGCTGGATGGGTGAAAATATCAGTTTTAATGTGAAGAACACACACACACATCACCACACTCCCAGGTAAAATGTACCAGGCACCAGGTACTGGCACGAGTATGTATCTGTGTCTTTCGAAAACAAATGACAAACATCGAAAACTAATGACAAATACAGCATCGACCACACAAGAGTCCGGGCCGCTGGGGTGGGGTGTGTGTCCAAACTGCACTCTAAAGAGCTGTGCCACATGCGTGCAGCATGGTGATCCTCGTACTATTGCACGCTCTCCCTAGCACCTTTGGTTAGATCGTGCTGGTCTAATACTGTTTGGTCGGTGTACGTGGGCCCCATTTTTTTTCCAAGTGCAATAATGATTCACACTATTTCCTACTCGTAGCAGTTAGTTTCTCCCGAAAATCGTGGGTGCAATTTTGAAGTTGCCGAAACAACGGTGCTACCGTGGCAACGATACCGCAAGCGCTACGGTAGTAGTAACGGTGACCGTCGGTAGAGGCAGCTCGCGCTGCCGTTGCCACGGGAACTGAAGGATACGCCAGCTAACGCTGGATTGCGATTGCATTTGAGTTTAATTGACACACGACACTTACGAAAATGCGTGGAAGTGTGGTGAGCTTAAGCTTTATTTTCCCCCATCCGCCGAGGAAAAAATATGCCAGGTACCTGTTTTTTTTTTTTTTTTCTCACTTTTTTACTTTCCAGCTTCACACAGGTGTCGTCCCTTCTCCCCCCCGGTACGTGCCTTCATTTTTTTATTTCGCAGAGGGTTCCGCATTCCCAACGCTCGTCGATTTTCATCGAATTTTTGCAAACTCACGCTCTCGCGCTTTCCGCAAGTCAATTTTTAGCACAAGAAAAAGTCTCCACGAGTACGAGTATGCACTCGGGGGGGCTCGAACCCGTGACATTGACCTTAGTGGTTACGCGGTTAACCCACTAGACCACCGGGGACGCCTACCGGTATATATTATGGCAGCGCAAGCTTCGGCTACCTACGGCCACCTACCGTGGCTACAGCATGACTTATGTCTTAGATAAGAAACAGGGAAACAAGAAAACCAGCCTTGGACATTAACAGGAAAATATTAAACTCGGGAGTAGGTACGTATGCTGAGGATGGTGTAGAACGCACCGTTCGTCAAATAATATGAAATCCAGCCAGAGCTATGTGAAGGAGTAGTAGTAGTCCCCAGGAAGGACGCAGGTGTTTCCAACGCTTGACGCACCCGAGACTCGTTCCCGATAGACATGTGTTCTTGAGATTATTGTAGGGGACCCATGTCAGAGGTAGTAGGGGGGCGCGGTGATGATCGCTTTTCGATAATCATGGATCCATAACCCCCCCTCTCTGATATCATACAGAACCATCATGATTTCTCGACTACGTCGAGTAAAATGTACCACAAATAGTAGCACATACTAAAATACTATAAAACCTAGCCAGCTGGCTACGAACGTCAACTATTAATAGTAAGTCGGCGTCCCCGATGGTCTAGTGGGTTAACCTCGTAACCACTAAATTAAGGTCAATGTCGCGGGTTCGAGCCCCCCCGAGTTGCATACTCGTACTTTTTGGGACTTTTTCTCGTGCTAAAAATTGACTTGCGGAAAGCGCGAGAGCGTGAGTTAGCAAAACTCGATGAAAATTGACGAGCGTTGGGAATGCTGAACGAACCCTCTGCGCGATAAAAATGAAGGCACGTACCGGTGGGGAGAAGGGACGACACCTGTGACCACGGCTTGTCCAGAAGCTGGAAAGTAAAAAAAAAGTAAAGAAAACAAAAAAGAACAAGAGGGAGCTCGATTTGAGTGTGGGTGTTTCGTGGGGCCGGTTTGGCCTAATGCAGTTATGAGGAAATTTCCACTGTGTGCCCGAGGGCTGAAAAATCCTCATTACTCCCACTCTTCTAGTAACACGACTACTCAGAAAGTAAATTTTGTACCTGGTAATACCTGGTATAATGTAATTACACATTGCACCTGGTACATAATACTGCAGGCTTCCCTCTTTTTTAGTTTGCAATTTGTGGCTTTCTGGGGGCGTTGCTTTTCTCTGGTTAGCGTATGTTTCGCTTTTCGTACCCAGTTCGTTTGCCGTTGCATCGCTTAATCTCCTTGATGCTGCTGCATTTGCGATATAATACTTCCCTCCGTCTCGTAGTTTGTAACCACATAGATGGCTGGCGTCTCCAAGAAGAAGGATCAGCATCGATGTGCTTTCGTACAGCAATTTGGTGTGTGTTCATGGGGGTATACAGTGTGCTGGCTTGTCTTTTATGTTCCGCCTCCGTATTCATTGCGTTTGGCATTGCATGGATGGCCGAATATCCTGACTCTGTTTGCGATGTATATCTCTGTTTTGTTTTGTGACCACGAGCTTGTCTCTACTAGGATGATGCATCGGCACACTGGGTGTGCTGGAAGATGGGCACAAATAACAGTTTATTATTGTGTTACACACGAGATGGGCATACATAGCAGTTCATTGTGTTGCACACGAAATACGTTGTGTTTCACGCACTGCACAGGATTACTGACATGCAGGCGCTCCTCGACGTGAGACTGCGGGGTGCGCGTTTGTAGACCCCTCCACACATTTCGCACCGGTCTGTATGAACAGGCTTAGATACAATGCACGTCGGATACGCCGTGTATATCGGTAAGCATCTTTCGTTTTGCATCGTGGCAACGAAGACCGCCATCATATGGCTTTGTTGCATCTCAGGAATGACGGATCCCGTCAGTACTGTCATATAAACCGTGTACATTATACACTCACCGCGTTGCGTGACGCGAAGCCGCGAGTCAGAGTGACCCACTCGGCGCAGCTGCGAGGAATGCTGCGAGCGGTCATTTCGCCGCTCACAAGGTAACACATACAGAAAATCAAATCAAAGGAAACCAAAGCAAGGCAAGGGCAGTCACAGCAGCCGCACTGAAATCCAGTCCAGTCGGTACCTGGTATCGAAATGTCATCTAAACAATTTTCGAAACTGTTGCCGATATGTGTGTCCGAAGCAAAACCAATCAATCAACTACACGCGGGAAGCAAAAACACGCATTAATCCATCGCCGCCGGCCAAAAACACGCATTAATCCATCGCCACCGTGCGCCGGCGGACTACGCACTATTGTACAAGGACCACGAGGTGCCAAGGAGGCGTGAGTGCGTATTGCCAAGCCCGCACCCCTCCACCCCGCGCGCTTGGTGCCCGCCATGTCTCCCTGGTTAGTGCAAACCCGACGTCCTCCGTCCCGGCGTTGTAGGGATGCGAGTGTCTACCGTCACGACTACGGCCATACACGAAATGAGTACACCCCCTCCCCCAAATCCATGCTATAGCCGGCCGGCCAACTGCTCTGTTTACGTCTTTCCGTGGATTACGACGGTTGAACAAAACGTTACGAGTGACAACAGTCAATATACGAGAGAAATCAAGTCAAATTTAACCATCAGAAACAACAGCAGCATGGAACTACTGCACTGCTGGGGGAAAGGCAAGGACCGGGAAATTCGTGCCGACCTCGTCGCAAGACGGCGCTTCCTTGCCCTTTGAAAACCCTCATATCGCACCAAACACAAAAAATGGTTGAATCCAGTTCCCTTCATGGCATGGGCTTAAATTACAGCGTTAGTGCTCAACTCCCAACCTTTCACGGCATGGGCTTACAGCGTTAGTAGTGCTCAACTCCACCCTTCACGCCATATATTTTGAGGGTTGAGCTCTCTTTTCTTTGTCTTTTAACACCGCTATGGAATATATAGGCAGATCGATATGCAAAATATGCAAGGCACACATGGTGCTCGGTGCTCGGTTGGCACCCCTTCTAAACTATATTTCCGCTCATTCTTATGTACGATTATCTAGGGTTAGTCCCAAGCAGAACTATGAATGCTGCCGATTTTGTCATCGTAGCAATGTTGTCATAGTAGCAATGTTTGCGCCTGTTGCGAACCTACTACCAAGGTCAGTCTCGATATTCCGTCGTTTCTTTTCTCCCATCTGATTGATGGAAATATGCTGTTCTTCATATCTCGCGCACGTCCGAGGAAGGAAACATATTAAGCCTTTTCGTGCTTAGCGACGAAGCGCCTCCTGGCCACCCTCTTGGCAACCCTGAGTTCTTTCTGTGGACGCGGTGCGGGTGCAAGGCACGATAAGGCAAGGGAGCGCGGTTGTACGGGATAGAGTGAGGAGGTGGCCGACAGACATTGGGAGAGGGGACAGGAAGGCACAGCGGGCACGCACAAAGGCTTTAATAGCAGCACAAGAACGAACGAATGAACGCAAGGATAAAATAACGAACTGGACGTATGCGTGTATTTTGTTAACATTAAACTGATCTTTCCACCCATTTACACCCAGCACAACCAGTGTCCGTGCCGATGTCTCCTCCTATCGTGAGAGATTATATGGTCACAAAACTACAAGAAAGCGCCACAAATCAGTAAGGTTGTGTGGCTATGCAACGCCAACCGCAATTATTACGAAAGCGGAACGTAAGCAAGCCAGCACACCAGACAACTCGCCTAATTATTATTACGAAAGCGGACGAAAGCGGAACGTAAGCAAGCCAGCACACCAGACAACTCGCTTAACGAAGAAAAACAAGGAAGAAAACGAGTGAAAGAATGAAACAACGAATGAAAACTGACCCTCTGCTCCGGGTTTAGGTCCCTCATTTTCGTCTTGATGTCCACATGGTGTTGCCTCTTCCACTTCCTCGAGGCGATCCTGCCGGCCCTCCTACAGCCAGGGTGTTTGGCCTCTTCCTCCTTCGCCTTTTCGACAGAAAACGTCACGCAAGAGTCAAGCAGAGAGGCAGAGAAGCCGCAGAGAAGCGTCACAAAAGAGGCGCATGCTGCGGTAGAGGTGGTAGAGGTGCACCTCATTTTCCCAGTTGAGCCAATTTTTTTTAATTTTTTTATAAAAAACTGTTGCCCCTCCCGTAGCACGCTTCTCGGAAGGATACAAAAGGATAGAAAGGTTGAATTAACCTCGTTAGTTGGAAGTTCATTATTCATAGTTCAAGTTGGAAAGTACTTCCACATGACAATGCAAGTAATATAATACCAGTTTCAGTCAACATAGTCGACGCTATTAAGTGCAACGAGCGAAATTGCGGTAAACTTGTTGGCTGCTCGTTAATACGAAACTGCTGTAAACTTGTCGCTACTCGTATGAATGTTACTCTACTTAGCGACCGCTGTAAATGGTGTCGACACAACTCGTAGCACACACATCGGAGGAATTACCGTGCCACCCATCAACTACCGTGCCACCCATCAATGGATGGCGGGAAAATACGTCATAAAATGATAAAATGGCGGGCAAATACGTCAAGGGCGGGGTATTAACTAAGATAGCTCGGTACCAGTACAAAATATCCATTTCGATTTAAGGCAAGTACCTGTTTAAGAGATATCTGCTTAGCCTGGCACACCCCTCTCTGGAATCGTAGCCCCATCTGTAAATGTTAATTCACCTCGTCGTTGTCGTCTTCTTCGTCTTCGTCGTCGTCGTCGTCGCCGCCGCTACCCTCGTCGTCGCTGTGGCCGTGTCTGCCGTGCCCACTCCCACCGTGGCCGTGCTTGCCGTGTTCACCGCCATGCTTGCCGTGACCCTCTCCGTGCTTGCCGTGGTGGCCCTCGCCCTCCTCACCCTATCACACACACAGGGCAGCAGACACATTTATTCCCAAAGCAGCCCAAGGTAACGGAAAAATTACAACAGACAGCTGCAGTAGCTTGAGACGGTTGAGTATGTCTTATGTAGTATGTACTCATATAGTCTACTGCTTGGAAGTTTACTGAAATACAGAAATTTCGGGAAGCATGGACGGCTCTGCCATCACAGATTTGTTTTGTTGCTCGGCCCGTTTTTCACCCTTCAACTTCAAGCAACTTTAGATCTTCCGTCGACACGTTGCCGGCAGTCATGTACACATACCAGGTACCAGGTACGTAATACATTTTTTTAATCAATACTCGACATGATATTCGTTACTTGATCGACGTTTTCGTCTTTCGAAAATCACGAAAAACGGTTGATATTGGCTTAATAGTATTTTTTTACACATTTTGTTCTTTTTTTTCACGAATATCATGTTACTCGAGTTACTCGTGGAAGGGAGTGATGATCCGATCGGTGGCGTTTTGATGATGCGGATGGTTGTATACAAAATACAAGTTACGTGGAATTATGGAAATTGTAGGGCTGTGAGTCGGCACATCGCCAACTAGTTTCTAGTCGGGACTAATAGTCGTGAAACGGAGGTGCCGACTATCTGACTTATGGGGTTCCCTATTAGGAAGGCGTTTCTCATGCGGGGTACAGCTTTTGAACGTGAATTGCTGCGGGCTGCGGAGTTCCCGTACCTCCAGTGATAATGCATTAGACATTCCCAACCCTTTTGCCCCATTGCACGTCGCGGCACGTTTTTCGGCCTTTTTTTCGTATGGGTTAGGGTTAGGGTTAGCGTGGGTCAACCATGGCTACGCCAAAAAACACAATAATGTGCCACACCCCGTACCTCGCACGGGTTGCCCACCGCGGTCTAGCTACCCCCGCCATGCAGGCCCAGTCTGAGCGCATGTTTTCGACGGCAGTGCTCACTGTGAACAAAAATCGTGGTTCATTCGACCCGGAGGAGGTAAAATGACTACGCCTTGTCTTTCGTATGCTAGATGGTTTACGACTTTTGACTTTTAGGTAAAATATTTATTGCGCTTTTCTGATCAAGCCAAACAGCGTATAATTTTCGCCCCCGGCGGCGCCTCATTCGCCAGCTGACTTGCCGACCAAATTCAGCCAGTTGACTTCGCCGAATAGGGACTAGTTATTAGTCGTGAAATGCTGTCGACCTACCTTCACCCAGCACAACCAGTGACGACTTAACCTTTCTTAAGACATGTAGGATAAAACCGATATCTTGGTTGTAGATGGCCAAATTACAAATTACGATATGAAAACGCTCAGCCGACCGTAATAGCTCAGCGGATGGGGGGAAATAAAGCTTTGGCTCACCACACTTCCCACGTATTTTCATGTGTCGTGCGTCAACATAAATCAAATGCATTCGCTATCCAGCGTTAGCTGGCGTATCCTCCAGTTCCCGTGGCAACGGCAGCGCAAGCTTCCCCTACCGGCGGTCACCGTTACTACTACCGCAGCGCAGGCTGTCGCGGTATACGGATGCGTGAGTATGTCGACCCGACTTATCGCTTGATTTCAGGTGCGGTGGAGATAGTCATCCCTCCGGGTGGTGTGGACCTATTCTGACTGATTATACTCGTACAGTATTTAGAAAAAAACAATAGAAAATTCACATTGCAAATGGCGTGCGGCATGCCGCCTAATTTCAACTGTTTCGAACATAAACCAGGTACCTGGCACGATGGAGCGAGCGGGTTGGGGTTGGGAACGATCGACAGAGAACTCCTTCACGCCGCACTCCCACAACCCCATCACGATTAGAGTACTGTATGTAATCAAATTGCAATGTATTTACAGGTGTTTTTTTCGCTTTAGGCGTCTTGTGTGGTCACAGCGATCCGGTACGATTTTCATTCCGACCATTCTTGGGTGTGTGGTTTCGCTCTCTTTTTGTCGCTTGCCCCTGTGTAAACGTCAGATGTATATAGACATTTCCAATACGACAATAAAACCATAAATATCAAAGAGTTGTAGTGCAGCGGCGGAATCGTGCCAAAGGTTGGGGTTGGGAACGATCGACGGAGAATTCCTTCACCCTGCACCCCCACAACCCCATCACAATTAGATTACTGCGGTTAATCAAAGATCATAAATATAATCATGTAAATATCAAATAGTTGGGGAAGTGCAGCGGCGGCATCGTGCCAAAAAGGTTGGGGTTGGGAACGATCGATGGCGAATTCCTTCACGCCGCACTCCCACAACCCCATCACGACTAGACTACTGTAATCAAATTACGATGTATTTTTTACAGGTGTTTTTTTCGCTTAATGCGTTTTGTGGTGACAGCGATCCGGTTCGTAAGATCATTCAGACCATTTTGGCGTGTGGTGTCGCTTTATCTTTTTGTCGCTTGCCCCTGTGTAAACGTCAGATGTATATTGTACCTGGTAGACGTTTACACGACGACAATATTATCACGTAACCATAGCTATGAGATCTAGGATTTCGTCGAAACTCATCTTTGCAAGCTGTGTGATACTCCGATCGCGCGTGTTACGGGTTGTGTATGTCCTCATCAAGGATATAGGATCCAAAGAACATGCCCGTCATTGGGCGGGTGTGCATTTTGTACATTGTGTGCAAATGCAAACGGCAAAGGTACGTCGATCGAGCGCGCAAGAGCAAGAAACGGGCTCATCGTCGGACAAGGCATCAGGCGCCAGGCAAAAACATTGGATAGTAAGTGCGCCAGTGCACAAAACATCGATCATCACGGACAGCTTGCAAAGTTGAGTATCGACCTTTCGGAAGAACTCACAGCTACGTCGTGTTTTTAATTTTTACAAAAACATGGCGCGCAGGTATCATATCGTACAGGAGGAGTCGTACGGCAGTTTCGCTGCGCATGTTCAGCGACACGCCAGAACAGGAAGTTGCAATCGTACGATCAATCATATGGACGAATCATATGCCTCGCAAACCTGCGCAAACAGCAGTTTCGTGACACGTTGAATGCGGTGGTGTAAAAAACTTGATGGTCTCGCAGCGCAATCCAAAATTGTACGCTACACAAAACACGCTTCGACTTGAGAATCCGCAAGCAAAGAATTGCATGAACATGCATGAGCATACGGGTACGAGCACGAGTATGCACGGTACATGGGTCGGATGGCTGGGCCGCTCTCCGCTCTCCGCAGGACGGTCAAGCTTCGAAAGTGTCACGAACATCGTGTGTTGCG
The DNA here is from genome assembly GCA_036873875.1 of Laminaria ephemera. Classification (NCBI taxonomy): domain Eukaryota; class Phaeophyceae; order Laminariales; family Laminariaceae; genus Laminaria; species Laminaria ephemera. Next base: position 4,483,041 of record JAYJMJ010000552.1, on the reverse strand, counting down.
TCTGTCTTTGTCCGTGATCGCACTATCATAGGTACGACAAATCCGACGCGTGACACCACCAACTAGGCCAGCGAAGCGACACTACTCACCCCTAAAGCACCCGGCAAGCAGTATCGAGAGGATTCGCAGGGTTGCCTGGCGTTTCCCCTCTATGGGTAGAACTTGCATGCTCGCTTGTTGACAGTGTAACTTAGTGCGTACCTCGTACGAGTCGACGAGCTCGTTGTAGAGGGGCATGTGCTTCTCCTCGGCAAGGACGGCGTTGTTCGGCTCCAAGCCGTACTTCGTCAGGACGGCGTCCGGCACCTCGGCCGATATGTCCAGCAGGGGATTGCCCATGCCCACCAGCGCAATCTTCGTCGACTCAGCCATGTTCTCTGTGGGTTTCTGTGATAGGGATGCTGGGAACAATGGTGTGTGGCCTCTCGGGCTTCGGATGTAGGGAGTTCGTACCGCATACCCGGTAGGCGTTTTCTTCTGTTATTCCCCCGCCTGTATTGTCCCCGGGCTTCGAAGCACTTTTGTAGTGTCCTTGCAGCAGCTAAAGCTAGAGCAATGGGAGACCATAGGCCCCCACCAGTGGTGCCCAGGGCGAAGAATGTTATGGAGTCGTTTGCAACGGATTTTCTGGCCGGCGGTCTAGCCAGTGTGTTGTGCAAGACTGCGATGGCCCCAATCGAAAGGTGAGATGCTGGTGCTTGATTATAACCACGTTTTGGGGACAAATTACTTGAAATTAGACTTGGTTACCCCTGGTATTGGATACTGTGCTTGCAGCGAGAGGGTCGAGGTGTGCTGCCGGTTTGAGCCTAGAATGAGCCTACGTAGCTAGAAGCAGCGGGACACACCAGGTATAGCAGGCTTCATCCCACCTATATTGCTTGACTTGAGTGCTGGGCAGTGATACATAGTCTCCGCCGGCGGTTCTGTTTTGGGTCTCTCTCGTCATGTCTGTTGTAACCTGATACTCGTATCTGGTACAATATGTTCGAACCAGAAGAGACTACCATGGTATGTACGAGTACGTCACGATCTCGCGTCGCAACTGCTGATGATGCGATGACGGAACAGGCCGCAATGTACCGGTAACAGGTATAATACTACTACTGTACTGCTGTAGTCTACTGTAGTCTATCAGGCCAGATATCATATTTCAGCAGTGTACGTATACATGCCACAAGAGGTCAGTGACAGCAGTACGAGTACCAGTGTACCTGGTACGGTAGTACAGAGGGCGCCCGCTGGAAAGAAACGTCAATTTGGCGTCGAGTCTCGATTTCTTATTTTGTCGCAGTATGTACCGTTTCGACGGGCAGCCGAGTCGAATACCCTATACACCGCGCTGGCGAAGTTTGAATAAAAATTGCTGCTGGCTGCGTAGGCCAATTCTTAATTCTTATACAGTCGGATCCGTCAGTCCCTGGGCTTTTTTTCGACTGAACTCTTTCGGGCCTCCTTCTTGTGGTCAGTCGAGTCGATTTTCTAGTTTTGTGCTTTTTCTGGAGGCGGTTGGCGTGAGGGAGTACTGCTGTATGGCAGTCGAAAGTCAGTTGGAAGCTCTGTGCTTCGTGCG
>JAYJMJ010000552.1:4457129-4470572 GCA_036873875.1 Laminaria ephemera | reverse complement strand
TGCGATGGGTTCAAAAACTTTTTCGACTGACCGATTCGACTCGCAGATCCAGTCGAATCGAGGACTTTTTTCGACTGAATGTGCCAGTCGGATCCGTCAGTAGAAAAAGTTGAGTCGAAAAGGCGCTTTTTCGACTGTATAAGAAAGCCGATTTCGCCTTCAGTCGAAAAGGGCCCTTTTCGACTGACGGATCCGACTGTATAAGAAATGGAATGGCCTTACACCTGATTCCTATTACGACGTACCGGTAGACTCGCATTCACAAGAAAAAAAAAAGAAAAAAAAAGGTACGTCTTTTACCTGGCCCCTGGTGCCTCGCAGTGGGTTGAGCGAGGAGCGAGAGCAGTGTCCAACGTTGATGGAGTGTCACCCTCGGACAGCAGCATGTTGCACGTGGTGCAAGCAATTCAAGCTCACATAGACCGCGTGCTTTGCGTGTGGGTTGTCCATCGTTTGTGGTACGCACACAGGGTGAAGCTCCTCCTGCAGGTCCAGTGGGTGCACGTCGACATACCACCGGATCGACGCTACAAGGGGGCGGTGGATTGCGCGCGGAGAGTGTTGAAGGAGCAGGTGGGTTCGAGTCCATGCCATCCTTCCACGCCAGCTTGTTACGTTGGACTGCCGTATGCTATTACCTGCCACTCTGGACGTAAATGTAAGGTATGTTTGGGTGTCCCTATTAAAACACCAAGACTCCTTACATTTCTGTGCAGAGTGGTTCATAGTAATATTCTGGACGAAAGTATAAGGGCCGTTTCGGTAATCTTATTATTAATAAAACTGCTGTACACCAACGCTCCATATATTTCCGTCCAGAGTAGTGTATGATACAGAAATGTAATTACCGTTTTTGTACTTCTATCAAAACTCCAACGGTGCTTACATTTCCGTCCAGAGTGGTACCGGTATATGGTATGATACGGAGTGGTTTGTCTCAAATCTCAAGGGAGACAGCCAGGTCGTTCCGCCACGCAGCTTACTGCTCGAGTCGAGACGAACGAGATTCCACAGCCATGTCCGACAGCCAAAGCGCCCAACAGCAGTCAGTAGGCTTTCGCGTGTTGTCAAACCTCAAAACATACCGATCAAGTACCAAAAAGCAGTTCGTCATACAGTCTACTTTATCGGTAAGTCTACAGGGTGTACCTGATGGCTGTAGGCTTATTTTTATGTTCGCGAAAAAAGTTGCACTGTTGCACAAGTACCATGTACACACATACACCGGGCAAAACTTGTTTGAGGATCTTGGCGATTGATTTTCGCATCCTCCTTGCGCACGTATACCTTACGAGTATAACCCTTTTGGGGGTTTCAAAGGGAAAAGGCGGCGAGAAAAAAATGACGACTACGGCATCGACAACTGCTATTTACGGAGGACCATAGTAATCAGGACCTATGATATACTCAAAAACCTATATATTCCGCCTATTTTTACTAACTATATTTGGTCCTAGTTACTATGTACCCCCGTAAATATTATAGGTTGCGGGGTGATAACTTTTGGTGCTCTATAGTTCAGTCAAGACATTAATTAATTCATTGACGCATGCTGCGATAAAGGTGCACCATTTTTTTTCTGAGGCATCCTCGCTTGAAGAGCTCTACGTATACCTCCTCCAAAAAAAATGATTTGGGGAAAAAGAAAAGTGCTATGAACGTATCCGATGAACAATAATCCCATATGGCTCTACTGTAGGTACACAAGGAAAATTATTGCCAAAAAAAAAAGCATGAAATTCCGACGATTTTGGGGTTAAGACGCGTGTTACGATAGAGGGAGCACTTTTTTTGGCTGAAAACGGTTTCTGAATGACGGGGCTCCTTAACCCAAAATCGTCGGACTTATCATTTTTTTTTTTGCTATATGTTTCGTTGTATACCTAGGCCATGGGATTGTTCATCGGGGAGCACCTTTTATTTTTTCTCCAAATCAGTTTTTGGGTGGAGGTATAGAGAGCTACTTAAGTGAGGAAGGAGCCTCAGAAAAAAAAAATGGTGAACCTCTACGGTAGCAGGAGTCTTAAGGAGCCCCGTCGTTCAGAAAACGTTTCAGTCCAAAAGTGCTACCCTCTATCGTATATAGCACGCGTCAATTTCCAATTCGAGGGAGACAATATATCATACAGTCGGCGTCCCCGATGGTCTACAGTAGTGGGTCAACCGCGTAACCACTAAGGTCAATGTCGCGGGTTCGAGCCCCCCCCCGAGTGCATATTCGTACTCGTAGGGACTTTTTCTATGTGCTAAAAATTGACTTGCGGAAAGCGCGAGAAGAGCGTGAGTTAGCAAAATTAGATGAAAATCGACGAGCGTTGGGAATGCTGAACCCTCTACGCGATAAAAATGAAGGCACGTGCCGGGGGGGAGAAGGGACGACACCTGTGACCACGGCTTGTCCAGAAGCTGGAAAGTAAAAAAGTCAGAAAAAAAAAAAAAAACAGTAGATGCCCTCCTGTTTGGTGTGTGGCCACTATGACGTTGCGTGTCTGACGTCGGGTGGCTCTGCGACCTGCTCTCGCCCTGCGCGGCGTCGGGGTCGGTCGCACGAGTTTTTTGTGATATTGTACGCATGATATGATATGCTATGATATCGTTGGTGAAAAAGACGATTGAGCGACCGATGACCGACAAGCAATCACTACTATATACAGCTGTAGAACCCCCCCGCCTGCGCGTGGGGTTTGTTGAAAGTCGCACGACTTCCGAAAACTGCGTTCTCGCCAAATCGAACCATCAAAACACAGCTGTGACATGACACAAACTACTCCACCCTTCTTGGTCCATGAGTTGTTGCCCGCTCAACCCGTGCCTGTACTGGCGGATAGTCACCCGCTTCGCTCAAAGCGCCCCAGACTCGAATGCGTTGTCATAGTAGATTTTGTATGCGTACCTTGAAGGTGTGCATAGTACTTGTCAGTTTGTTTATCGTTTTACTTTCTCGTACCCAATACGTTTGGTATTCATAGTGCATTTGCTCGCCTCCTTTGCTTGTATGCTCTCCAGCATCTCGTACTGGTAGGTCGTAGCCTGTGACCAATTGAAGGTGCATCTCTCTCGTACAGAGTGGGAAGAATATGTAGTGCGTACATACTCTTGATTAGGCCAAACGCTATGGAAAAACGAAGCTTGATCTTGTTTTTTCTCCAGGTCTTCCCTTTCCTACCTATTCAAGTCAAATTTCATTGCGGAGAGCGCAAAACTGGTCATTCTCTTGACAACAAATGTCCGGGCTCTCTTCCAGGGCTTTCCAGCGAACCTATCCATTGCTACAGGGGTTAATTTTAAGTTATTTAGAAAAACCCGAGGGAATCAACATCTGCAAAAATACTCTCAATTTCGATATCTTGGGTAGATATATGGAAAATATCGGGATTTTCGACGTCTTGGACAAATCTTGCCCCGTCGTAAAAATGAGGTTCTTTGCGCCTGTAGCAATGGATAGGTTCGCAGGAAAACCCTGGAAGAGATCTCGGACATTTGTTGTCAAGAGAATGGCCGGTGTTGAGCTCTCCGCGAGGAACATTGACTTGAATAGGTAGGAAAGGGAAGATTTGGAGAAAAAACAAGATCAAGATTCGTTTTTTCATAACGTGTGGCCTTATGGGTGCGCTGGATATCGATGGGTATGATATTATTGTATGTACCAGGTATTAAAGTAGTATAAGCAGCAGACTAACGCGAAAGACACTATTAATACACACACTTGCACTTGTCAATGGTCGATCGTCTCCTTTGCTCTCCCTGGCCCCTTCGCGATGACGCTGTTCGCGATGACACGTCGATGTCCCAGGGACTCCTTTCGTTCTGGCGAGGCAACACGGTGAATGTCATGAGACACATCCCATCCCAGGCGCTCAACTTCTCCCTCAGGGACAGGTGAAGTCATCCCATGGGTGCACAAGCAGCGCAGCTATAAACTTTACGAGTATACAGTTTTGTATTGTGTACACAGTTGTACATACGTAGATAATACTGCTGCTGTGTAATAGAGTAAGTACGTATGTCAGTGTTGGGTACTGAGGCCGATCTTCGGTTATTTAACTCGGTTTTCGGTAACCCGAAACCGGACATTTCAAAACTGGTTATTCGGTTAATAAAAAATAACCGACCGGACATAAACGGCTCGGTTACTTCCGGTCGGTTATTGCGTCCCCTATCCCCTACCTCATATAACGCGTCTGTCTCTGCATGGAAACCCCCTATATGTCAGGTCAGCACACCAGTACAGAGCACGGCGCACAGCATAGTCATCGCATTATTACGTGATGAGTGATGCACGATACATAGGTGGTTGGTGCGTCGCGGGAACCGGCAATCTGGTGGGTCATCAAAGCTAGCGCGTCATCAATAATGCGATCAATAATATACTAATAATACACCAGGTGCTGTATGAGTCAATGAACCAACACGAGCAGTGCGTTCTTCTATGCATTGTTTTCTCTTTCGTGCTGGGTTGAGCCTGAGAACGATTTCATTTTTTCTTCCTCGGAAAAGAACTGAACCGCGAGCAGTTTTAGTTCTGCTTGTTGAGTGTTGAGTGATATTGAAAACCCTCGTCCATTTTGTATTGGGAACAAGAAGCAGGCTCCGCTCGCCCTCCTGGCCGCCGCTACATTCGTTTTTTTTTCGTGGTTCCTGCTCCGCCTGCTCGCCTGTAAACTGTACGCTGTACGTCAATGACTCATGCCGAACGACACAACGACAGATTCCGTTTTCTCGCGTGATCTGTGTCGCGCGCCTTGCAATGCGTGTAATTCGGTCATATGGCGATGTGCCGATGAGCCAACCGACGCGCACTCGAAAATCATGTTTTTGCTCCATGGGGGTGCGAATGTGGCACAAAACAGTCCGTGCGCTCTATACACGTGCCTGCCGCGCCCCTACCCTGCCTTACCCTGCTGATATCACACTGCTGCAGGTTTCGGTCGTTATACCTTCGAGGGGTCCCTATCGAGGATTTCTGGAGATATTTGGGATTTTCGTTGCTCTCGGGGGCATCGTCCGGCGCGGTGTCGTTGGCGGTCCTGTACCCTTTAGATTTCGCCCGCACGAGGGTCGGGACGGACGTACGCGCCTCGGGGAACCGTCAGTTTCGCGGCAGCGTGGATTGCCTCAGGCAGGCGTACTCGACAGTGGTGAGCAATGCTTTTTTAACAATGCTTTTTAACAATGTTTTTTAACAAATTTTTTTTTAAAAACGCATACTGCCGTGGGGATGCGCCAAACTTCTCTGAGGCTCCTCACTTAGGGACCCGATGAGCAATCCCATTGCCTAGGTATATGTATCGAACACTTATGATTTTTTATATACCTGGTATATATATATATATATATTTTAATCTCACTTTTGCTTTCTAGCTTCTGGACAAGCCGTGGTCACAGGTGTCGTCCGTTCTCCCCCCCCGGTACGTGCCTTCATTTTTATCGCGCAGAGGGTTCAGCATTCCCAACGCTCGTCGATTTTTTCATCGAATTTTTGCTAGCTCACGCTCTCGCGCGTTCCGCAAGTCAATTTTTTGTCACAAGAAAAATGTCTCTACGAGTACGAGTATGCACCCGGGGGGGCTCGAACCAGCGAAATCGACCTTAGTGGTTACGAGGTTAACCCACTAGACCATCCGGGACGCCGACAATGATAAAACACGATGAATGGGCCTATTGGGTGTAGTTCTACAGTTGGGGAGCCCTGCCGGTGAGAATGATTTTTGGTGGAAACGTGCTACCCCATCGTCGCACGTGTCTCTATTAATAGAAGGATGCACGGTACACAGCTGGTTAGCACCTGTTGGGATTTTTAGGGCCGTTCGTAACGAACAATCACAGATTCGTGACAAGAAAATCACGATTCGTGACTGGTAACTTTTGGAAAATTGGCGTTTCATACGTCACTTGTCACTTGTTTCTAAAAAAAAAAAGAAGAAAGCGCGTTTTTTGTCGCGAATCGTGATATCAACTTTTTACGGATTTTAAAGAAAAAAAAACAAATCGTTGTTGCAATTAAGTAGTGACAAATATCACGATTCGCGAAAGTGTCACGTTTTTTATCACGGTTCTTGACATTTTTTTTGTGTTCGTTAGAATTGGCCCTCAGTCAACGCTGAACTGCCTGTTTTTTTGTGTTTGTTTTTGTCCCTCCCATCTATTTTATTCGCAATTTTTGTCCGGCTCCCTCGCTTTTGGGCTGCTTGGTATATCACGGTTAGCGCAGACTTTTGCTACTTATTGCAGTCAGTGCTGAACTAACTGTTGGGCTACGCTGAACGGCCTGTTTTTTTGTTATTCATCCCATCTATTTTCTTCGTATTTTTGCTCCATCCTCCTCCCGTTTGGGCTACTTCTTGTAGCCAGCGCTGAACTATTATACCTGTTGGGCTAGGAGTAATATTTAAAGCCGTGAAAACAACGTGGAGGTATGTAGTGAGGTTGAATATTATTTGGAGCAGTGAAAGTAACGTGGAAATATCTTATGTAGTGGAATGGGAGCAGTAAAAGCACCGTGGGGATATGCAGTGGAACGGGAGCGGATTTCACATTGAACAAACCCTTTCACAGCTAAATGCCATCCAACTCTTACTTTACACCAATTCCACCATTAATGCATATCTCCACCTTACTTTTGCGAATGCAAAAAATGTTGTCCAGCTCTAATTTCAAGTGATTAGTCCCCAGCTGCACATATGATCCAACTCTAATTTCAATTAAAAAATGCCCTAAAAAGGGAGCGCCGTCTTACCCAACTCTAGTTTCAAGCAGTTTGTCGCCGAACAAGGAGGCGCAGTTCTAAACGGGTTGAGCTCGATCGATGTACTACCTCCACGGTAGGGACGGGGGTATTCATACCCCCTTGTTCACCACCGACTTTAGGCTCCGTACCTCACGCACAAACGAAACTTGACACGTATTTTGTTTGGCGCAGCGTGTTTAAAAACAGTTACATGTCCGTGCATATCGTCAAACCGAAAAACGCTAAAAGATGGAAACTGACGCCTTGCAAATGAAAATAGGGCAGCCAATCTCGCGAGTGGCTCTGAGCCGCTGAGAAAATATGCCCTCAAAGTCACCCCCCTGTCATACTGTAGCCTTGGTTTATGTACTCCCGTAACCGGCGATTGATCGATGCGCAATTGCAGGGTATACGGGGGATTTATCGTGGGTTCGATGTTGCAGTGCTGGGGGTGGCTGCGTGGAGAGCTCTGTACTTCGGGTTCTACGACACGCTGACGACGCACTTGCTCGGGGGGAGGAGTGAAGGCACGCTGCAGCAGCGGTGGGCGCTCGCACAGGGGGTCACGACGGTCGCCGGAACGTGAGAAACGCATGCTACTTCGTATAGGGGTACAGTGGGGGGCTCCCAACAGTGCCGGTTGAATAGTGCCACTGCTCTCTATAGTGCCAATGAAATGGCTTGACACACACTGGAACTCTCTACGTGTAACTTTATACTGTATAACTCTATTCCCAGTAGTGCCGGTGCCCTGAACAGTGCCGGTATATTGGGCTGACACATACCGGCACTATTGGGAAGACTGGTATCTATGATCGACGGGGTTCCTCAACTGAGAAACTAGCCAATACCGTTTGAATCCCACTTGTATTACTTTGTATAGGGGTACAGTGGGGGGCTCCCAACAGTGCCGGTTGAATGGTGCCACTTCTCTCTATAGTGCCAGTGAAATTGCTTGACACGCACTGAAACTCTCTACGTACAACTTTATACTGTATAACTATTTTCCCAGTAGTGCCGGTGCCCTGAACAGTGCCGGTATATTGGGCTGACACATACCGGCACTGTTGGGAAGACTGATATCTCTGACCGACGGGGTTCCTCAACTGAGAAACTAGCCAATACCGTGTGAATCCCACTTGTATTTTGACGATATTGTACGTGAAATGCCTATTAATAAGCCAGAGGGTTGGTCATCACAATTTTTCTTGAGGTCAAATTTTGAGTGAGGCATAGAAGTCCTCAGGTGGGGAGCCTTAGCAAGTTCAAGTGCTCCTCTACGGTTGCATGTGTCGAGACCTCGGACGGACTTGCGGTGTTGTTTCCGTCTTCCCGTAAAACATTAACGGTAAACAGTATTCCAATAAAAGATTAAGATTCATAAAAACGTGCCACTCTGTCCGGATTTGTAAAGATCGTTTGGGTATTCACATTGAACGCAGTCATTCCTCACATTTCCGGACAAAATGATACCGATCCTGAAGTCGTGAAAGAACCCACCCGCGAGTTGTGTCGTCTGATACGAGTAGTGGTGCCGCCCTGACCAACCGCGACCAAGCTGCTGAAAGTATGTATGTACTTTGTTCACTCATTCATTCATTCATTCGTTTGTTCATTGGTTCGTTCGTTCATTCATGCATTCATTCATTCATTCATTCATTCATTCATTCGTTCATTCATTCATTCATTCATCCTTTCGTCCATCCATTCATGCATTCATCCATTCATGCATCCATTCATTCATTCATCCATTCATGCATCCATTCATTCATTCATTAATTCATTCATTCATTAATTCATTCATTAATTCCTTTATTCATTCAGGAAGTATCTCCAGCTGTTGTTAAGGCTTGCGGCTGCCGTACACGATAGCAGTTCCGCGCCCGAGCGAGCTGCTCCGGCGTACGTACGTACGTTTCGCGCGACGATTTCCCCCAGCCCCACGCACAGCCGCTGTAACATGCTCACGATAATGCAAAGAGATTACCCCTGTTGGGACCCAGGTGTCGCGACCTGAAAAGCGACAAATACGGTATTATGAGCGGTCTAGGAATAACGTGCAACAGCAAAGAGTACAGTACAAGTATCATCATGCTGCGAGCGTGTCGTACATATCCTTACGTTGCACCCCGGACACGTTCTCTACCCCAGCAGCCCGGTCTGTTCGCTGTTCGTGTGGCTGGTGCTGCAATCGTCACTTTGTTTGACACATTTCCCTCTCTGAAATCCCAAAGGTGTTGGTGTCTTGTTAATGTCTTGTTAATGTCTTGGCCTACGTTGGTTACTTTTTGTTTTTGCGTTTTTTTGCTTCTGAAGTTCCGAAGGGGTAAGTCAGTCTAATGTCTTGGCTAAAGCCATGGAGATAGATACCTTGGAGTTTCATTTTTATTGGCGTTTCTGCTTTGTTTTTTTTGCCTAATGCGCCCCCCGCATGGAAACAGAATGGTATACCCGATCGACTCCGTGAGACGACGCACGATGATGGAGGCCCGGCGGCCGGAGCAGATGTACAAGAGTCACCTTTTTCCAACACTTTATTTCGCCCTTTGAAGTCCCAGGGGGATCAGTCAGTCCAAAGTCTTGGCTACAGCTGTGGAGATACCTTGGAGGTTAATATCGTCACCCCGAGCACGAAAAATAGTTAATTGTTAGCCAACCCCCTTCATCCCCTTTACTCCCTGAACAAAACAATTAATTCATCGATAAATCAATTAATTAATTAATTAATTAAGTGTTCATAAGATGTGTAACGCTTCTGCTCTTTTTTTATTTTTATTTTTGCCTGGTGCGTCCCCCGCGCGAAACAGGATGGTGTACCCGATCGACTCCGTTAGACGACGCATGATGATGGAGGCGGGGCGGCCGGAGAGGGTGTACAAGAGCAGCTGGCACTGTTTCCGGACCGTGTTTAAGACGGAGGGATACCGGGGTTTCTATAGAGGCTTGTCGGCGAACATGGTTAGAGGCGTGGGGACATCAGTGCTGCTTGTGCTCTACGATGAGATAAAAGTAGCATTTAACGGCGCTTGATCGGTTGTTGGTGCTAGCGTTGGGGGCACTGGGGACGCGGGGTTATGGCCTTGCTGGTGCTCTACAATGAGATATATACGAGCGGCGTTTGCTGGAGCTTGATTTTGGTTTTCGTATGAGTGTTGGGGGCTCTGGCGACGCGGGGGGTATGTCATAGCCGACCCCTTTTTTGCTCTACGGTGGGATTCGAATCGCGCCTGATGGTGCTTGATCCGTTATGGTGCCAGCGTTGGGAGCACTGGGGACGCGGGGTTATGGTCCTGCTGGTGCTCTACGATGACATATATACGAGTGGCGTTTGCTGGAGCTTGATTTTGGTTTTCGTATGAGTGTTGGGGGCACTGTCGACGCGGGGTTATGTCGTAGCCAACCCCCCCAATTTCGCGTTTGTTTAGTTTCTTCCTCGTACGATGCTGTAAAAGGGCGATGGTGGCGGAACAGCGGCAAGGGGTCTCGCTAAATGCGGAGCTAGGGGGTCACGAAACGGCGGAGAGATGATGATGTCAGTGGTTGCGATGTGGCACGTTTTCGATGAGCCTGCCAGCTCGCGGCGTGGGGCGTACTTGCGCGCACTCCTCGTTGTTTTTGTGTCTTTCGTCTTGCCATGTTTTTGTCGCGGAATTCACCACCGCAACGTTTTGTTTCCGCTACCGGTAGTACTATGTAAATGTAGAAAGACATTTCGTGCCCGCAGTTTTCTGATAGGTCAATTGTTTAGGTTGGAATTTTTTACTGTTGGTGGAAATTCCTTGGTCGACATTTGTCGTCATCCGGGATCGTGACGTTAGTTTTCGTAAAAAATGAAAAAGTTGGAAAAATGGCCGTGGATGATGACGTCAGTCTTCTGTTTTTATACATATTCAACTAAACAAAACGTCTTGTAGAAAAGTTTTTTAGATTTTGTTCTGAAAAATAGGGAAAAAGTAGAGCAATGGAGTTTGGCGGATCGGAAAATGAAATACAAGGAAAACGGGATGTGGGGTGAAGGAAATATGGGTAAAATCGTCGATATACTCCGTAATAATGCGTTCTATACGTGACAACAAGTTTTTTCGGTTATTGTGAATCGAAGGTTTGGCGTGCGACGTGATTGGTGTGTTGTAGAGAAAGAGAGAAAGGGGAACCGTTTTAACATATACCTGGTATGCTACTGATGAATCTCTAGTAGGCAGTGCGATGATTGAAGGAAGCGGAATACCGTACACGGTACTTGCCTGCGGAGGTCAGGAAGGAGTAAAAACCTGAGCATGCCGAGGGCCGCGATGATCAGTGCGAGAGCCCTGCTTTTGCTCTTTTACATGCTCAGTGCGAGAGCCCTGCTTGCTCTTTTACATGCTCAGTGCGAGAGCCCTGCTTGCTCCTTTTTTAGCCCTAGCTATTTCCATCCAAGGGAGGTAGAGTGCCACGGGCAGCCCTCTTGGATCCGACATCAATGATTCGGTGTCGTCTGCTCGTACCCTTGCTTGGGTGTGTGTGTTCATTGGTTTTCTTGAGATGGTGTTTCGTGGGCGAAAAGCTTGTGCCTGCATCTGATACACTTCCTTGTGAACGAAAAGATCGATCTACTGTGCATGGGGGAAGCAAGCACGCAGGAAACATAATCTTGGCTTTGGCCGCGTGCTCCATGTGGTAGCGATCAAAGGTCGACAGCGCAGCAAAACCCGAAGATGGATGCCCTTTCAAAACAACCGCCCAGGAATATCTGGGACTTACTAACAGTCTTGCCGTGTTAGTCCTTCCCATTCAACAAAACCGTCTTAGCTTTTCAAGGCAACAGTAGTAGTCAACGAAGAAAAACGACAGCCTCTGATGCTTCAAAGTCATAGATGGACCAAGTTTCAAATCGAGTCTGCTGCGCAGCATTGTGGGAACCGATGACGAACGAAAGTCCCACAACAAAGGACAAAAGTCCCACTACAAAAGGATGCGTGGGTTAAAAAGCACCAGTTCGCTGCACGACTTTGTGCATTGTGCGCTTCGCATGATGTGACAGTCGCATCATGACGTAACGATGACGCGTGTCACGATATTGGAGGTGGCACTTTCTGGCTCCTTAACCACAACATTATATTCCTGAATGACGGGGGCTCCTTAAACCCGAAAATCGTCGGAATGCCATTCTTGTTTTGCAATACCTGGTATGATTTTTTTTTTCTGCATCCATCCCTGGGCCATGAGTTTGTTCATCGGGTTGCACTTTCTGTTTACTCAAAATTATTTTTCGGGTGAGGCATGGGACGCACTCTACGATAGAGGTGCACCTTTTTTTTTTTTTCTGAGGCTCCTTCCTCAACTTGAGGAGCTCTATACCTCTCCCAGAAACCGATTTTTTGGGGACAAAAAAATACAAAGTGCTACCCGATGAAAAATCCCATATGACCTCTAGAGAGGTAAAACAGCGAAAATTTGTTGCAAAAAAAAAAAAAAATAACGAAAAAATTCCGAACGATTTTTGGGGTTAAGGAGCGCCCCAAGTCCTTCAGAAAACGTTTCAGCCACAAAAAAAAAAAAACGCTACTCCTCCATCGTAGCACGCGTTTTTTTCTGCTGACGCGTGGCACGATAGAGGTGGCACTTTTTTGCTTCATATTTTTTTGTTTCTGAATGACGGGGCTCCTTAACCCAAAACCGTCGGAATTTCATGTGGGGGTTTTTTTTTTTGCCAAAAATTTGTGTTGTTTACCTAAGCCATGGGATTGTTCGGCGGGCAGCACTTTTATTTTTCCCTAAATCATTTTTTTGGGGAGAGTTATAGAGCTCCTCAAGTGAGGAGACTCAGAAAAAAAAAGGGTGCACCTCTATCGCAGCAAAAGCGTCGGCTCCTCAAGTGAGGGGCCTCAGAAAAATAAATGGTGCACGTCTGCCGTACCCGTGTGTCCGATGTTTTATCTGTTGCGCAGATATAACTACCTGGTATGTGTAAGCCGTTGGCGCCATGCACACCTGTACACGCGAATGAACATCGCAAAACACATGATACCGCATTTTCGAGAGTGCATGCGCTCCAATTAGCGTTGACGCCCGTACACGCGGTACCACAATACGCACCACATTTTCGGCACTGCGTGTAATTTCAATTCAACCTACAATGCCTAGTACAGCCTGGTGCTTAGCGCTCCCTTCCGGCCATCTCCATCATCTCCTCCCGCCACCCGGCCCACAGGCCTCATCTGTCCCGCTAGGGTCAAGTCTCTGCCTGCCCGAGCAAGCGCCTCTCTCCCACCCCCCCCCACGGCTTTTGCCCCAGTCGCGAAATCCGGACACGCGTGAGGTTGCACGATATCAAACCCTAAGGGCCGTTTCTAACGACACATATTGGGCAAGTTTTTTGCCAAATTGGCAAGCTTATGGAAATTTGGATTTGCCAAAAGAGCAAGGTTTTGGCCAAAGCTTTTCTTGAATATTTTCCGTAGTGCTTCGTTGGCAAGTTTATGGAATTTTGTTTTTGCTGTTTGCTATGTGGACTTGCTATTTCGAGATTTGAAAATAAAAACGATCCAAAAACCTGCCAAATTGGCAAGTGTTTTGCCTTTTGCAAGGTGTCGTTATCATAAGAAGGTATGGCGATAGCACGCACGATGGATGGAAACGGAGAGCGCATAAGAGGGCGGCGGTGGGAGGTGACTGATGGCAACAACATCGATGACAAGAGCATCAGGTCAGGACACACTGCCGTACGTAGTGCG
>JAYJMJ010000552.1:4444114-4457029 GCA_036873875.1 Laminaria ephemera | reverse complement strand
ACCGCCCCCCCCCCCCCCCCCAGCAGCCACTGGGCCACCCAACTCGCCCCCCCGCCCTCTTGGCGTCGTCTTCCCCCTCCCTCTGCCGCGAAAACCGCGTCTCCCCTTGGAGCTTTGCGGTAGCTTTGGGAGGGGTTTCAACCCCGAAAAGGCGTTCGCAATAGCGGGATCGATGTCGCCTACGGAACCAGCAGCCCCCCCCCCAGGGGTGGTAGTGGCGGCTGCAGCGGCGGCGGGTGACCCGAGAGGGTCCCCATTTATTCCTGGGTGAGAATTAAGCAGAGCGAGTGCCTCTGGTGGTCCGGTCTTGGTGTTGGCAGCTGAGCCGTGCTTTTTAGATTTTTTTTCCCCCTTTTTTTGTGTGTAGGTCCACGGAGAAGAACTGCCGCTGGGCCCGGTGGCGCCACCTGTGCCCGCGCCCGCACCCGTGGATCTGTCCAGTGGGCAGCGCTCGCCAACGTTCGCGAGCGATGCCATTAGAACCTTAAAAAAAAAGGAACACTCGCAGTGTAAAGAGCACCATCGATGGCTTCGGTAAAAGACGGGACAGGAGGCAGGATTGACAATCACCAACCCTATTGCCGTAGCCCTTTTTTTTTTTGTAATGGAAAAAACACACACACACACTAGTTCCAAGTAGTTTGTCCCCGGCGAACCACTTTCGGTTTGAAAAAAGTGTAGAAAATTTTCGTCCTAAGAATGAAGTTTTCCGTAAAAAAAATCTCAATTGTACCCCAGACGGACAGGAAGAAGGATTAACAACCATCAGCCCCGTTAACCCTTTTTACTACTGGAAAACCGCCCCGCTACTTCCAAGTGGTTGGGCCCAAGAACGTGTATCCCAACTGTTAAAATAGTTTGGCTCGAGGAACGTGGGTACAGTTCCAAATAGGTTGATATTAACATTACCACAGGTCGCCATTTTCGAGGAGGGTGTCCCGCTTCAAGCTCCTGCTGAGGGATCGACAAGAAGCGAGGAAGATAAGTGAAGGGGGGGGGGGGGGGATAGACCCATGCCCATGGCGTGGGGATGGAGTTTGGACGCGGTTTAAGGTTTAAGAGTAGAAGGTAGATGAGCATGTAATGAGAAGGAAAGGTGGGGCAAGGGCAGCAGGTAGATTAGAGCGGCACTAACCACGAAGTAGGTACAGAAGGGAAGTAGAAATCGTGCATAGGTGTTATGATATTGCCCTGGGAGACTGGCAAAGACTTAGGACCCAGGATTTAGGATATCGGATATCGGGACAAAAGGGCTTCACAGTTTCACATGCCCTTGAGAGCATGTACGTATAGGAAAAAAGGGGATGGCACGAATTGGCATCGCGCATAGCGACAGTTCCCTTCCGTGACACGAGAAATAATACTTTCTATAAGGATACACAAGTGAGTGAACACCGTGGGACCTGCTTAGTAGAGAGACCTGCTTGGAGCTACCTGTACCTGTATCAGGCCTTCTCTTCAAATAGGTCTTCATTTTTATGTGTTTCCCTTGGTTTTCTTCTGCTTCCTGGGAATGTCTATGAGTGATCAACGCTGAAGCTCATGCTTCTTTTTTTCGGATGGCAAATATAATAATAACAGTAATACATGTGGGGAAGGGAAATTGGGAAACAGTAGGCAGAGAGTCATAGGAGAGATGCTACTGCTTGTCGGAAGGATACTCGATTTATATCGGAACGGCATCTACGCTACATTGTCGGAGGGCAAAAACAAAAATAATAATAATAACAATATGAGTAACAGGAGACTTGCGGTCTACACCCTGCTGAGGCAGACCAGGGCGTCTAAAATGCCGCCCGGGGGGGTATAGCCCTCTTACCACTGCAAACCCTATCCCACACTAATTCTAAGTAGTATCGTCCCCAAAAACGTGGGTGCAGCTCTAATGGGGTTACTTAACCCGCGTGCAGGTCGACGTTAACTCTGGTGCTAACTAGCACTAAGGGGAGTCGCCGACCTATATCCTTCATGAGGACATACACAACCCGTAACACGCGCGATCGGAGTATCACACATAGCTTGCAAAGACGAGTTTCGACGCAATCCTCGATCTCACAGCTGTGGTGTATTTTTTGTTTTTTTTATAAAAAGTAGTTTATTCTCAAAACGTGGGCGCAGCTATAAAGGGCTTAAACCGGTCGACACAAGTTTCGAGTACAGTCGCTTATCCCCAGAAACGTTGGCTCAGTTCAAAAGGGGTCATTATGGAGGGCCATAGTAATCAGGACCCACGATATACACGAAAACCTATATATTCCGCTGTTTTTACAAGCTGTATTTGGTCTTCATTACTATGTTCCTCTGTAATAGTAATCAGGACCCACGATATACACGAAAACCTATATATTCCGCTGTTTTTACTAACCGTATTTGGTCTTCATTACTACGTTCCCCCGTAATAGTTAAACCGCGTGTAGGTCTGGTGTTCGAGACGCACCACAACAGACACAGCAGTGGTTATGGTTTGCCTCTAACATCGGCGCATTATTAACGTTTGCACTTTGCCCTCCGATAATGTAGCGTAGATCTCGTTCCGTTACAAAAAATCGAGTGTCCTTCCGTAGAGCAGTAGTATCTCGTCTCCGACTCCCCGCCAACCTTTTCCCAATTTTTCCTTCCTAAGGATTCCCCCCCCCAAACACCTTTTCATTTATCTCGCACGTTTTCAGTTATAGCTACAGGAATAATTTATCCTATTACGGAGGATCATAGTAATCAGGACCAACGATATACACAAAAATCTATATGTTCCACTGTTTTTACTAACCATATTTGGTCCTCATTACTAGATTACTATGGTCCCCCGTAATACGACACACGCTACGATAGAGGTGCCCCAGTTTTTTTCTGGGGCTCCTTCCTCACCTGAGGAGCTCTGTTATTTTCGCCCACAAACTGACTCTTTGAGTTAAAAACTAAAAGTGCAACCCCCGTGAACAAACACATGGCCTAGGTACACAAAAAATCATATCGGTAAACAAAAAGAATGACATCCCGACAAATTTGGGTTAAGGAGCCCCGTCATTCAGAAACAAAAAAAGCCAAAAATTGCCACCGCTATCGTAGCCCTCGTCCTATCCTATGGGTAATGGGTAATGGGTATTCACCTGGAGCGCCGACGGCGCTTTGGGTTCCTCCCACATCGCGTCCTGGCCGGCGGGAACGGTAAGCCGTTCGAACGTCTCACGCACGGACAGCGCTTTAAACTTGGCGTCTGCTGCGTATATGGCCATTTTCTTGCCGCCCAGATCTCGGAACTTCCGTCGCCGAGGGAAGGGGCCGGTGCGGCGAAGGACCTGACTCGTTTCGGCACAGGACGTTAGTTCAGCAAACGACGAGACACACGCTTTTCCTGGCACCAACTTTTACGCTGGGACGCGTTCTACTATCGGGGTACACCGCTTTTTTGGCGAAGGCATTTCTGACGGACGGGATTCCTCAACTGAAGAATTACTTACTAATAGTATCGTTGGAATACCACTTCCGCTTTACGTTAGTACAGTATTCGTTAACTGGTACATGCTTACGCACTGGGATTGTTCATCGGGTTGCACCCTCACCTTTTTTTTTTGTTAACTTCAGTCTTCGGGACTGGATTTGAAGCTTCGCAAGTGCGGAGCTTCAAAAAAAATTTACAAAAAAAATAGAAGTACACTACAGCTGTGAGATCGAGGATTTCGTCGAAAACTCATATTTGCAAGCTGTGTGTGATACTCCGATCGCGCGTGCTACAGGGTGTGTATGTCCTCATGAAGGATTGTAGGTCGGCGACTCCCCTTACTACTAGTTAGCGCCAGGGACAACAGTGTGATACGAAGACGTCGGTCTTAATCAAGCTGTGCACGGAAACTATAAACTTCTTAGAGGGGGACAAAATCTGACGGCCATGGAACGCAAAACCCGGCGGCTGTGGAACGCCCCAGCTTTTTATATATAAATAGCCTTACTACCGGGGGTCAGGTGGGTTTAGGCAGGTTTTTAGACCGCGTAATGAATGGAGTCTACTGCCCGTATGGTATAGGACCTAAATAGATGGTGGGGACCAGGCATGTGGTGGTGTTTTCTGTGAATGGTAGTGGTTGTAATGTTTTCGTTTTTGAGTATTAGCCTATGGTATTCATTTCTGACTCTTTTTCTAGTCGGATTTTGGGGCACCTTTATCTTGTATGCTTCCGGTGACGTGTGCAACGATAGAGGTAGCAACTTTGGGCAATTTTGTTTCTGAATGAAGGGGCTCCTTAACCCAAAATCGTCGGAATGCCATTCTTATTTTGCAATACGAATATGTTTTTATGCCTAGGCCATGGGTTTGGTCATCGAGTTGCACTTTCAGTTTCCTAAAAACGTGTTTTTGGGTTTAGGTATGGAGCTCCTCAAGTGAGGAGCCTCAGAAAAAAAAATGGTGTGCCTTTATCGTGGCATGTGTCCGGTGCCAACTTTTACGTTGGCACATGTCCGGTGCCAACTTTTACGTTGGCACACGAGCAGATGATACTTTCGAGCACATGCGCTCAAGCCGAGGCGAAGTGAATGAATGGCACCGCGACCCTAAAATCGACGCTTTCGTTTCACCTCAGTAATATGATCTACATGGTAAGTTGGACGCAAACAAGCAAACTTTTTAGTTGTCACGACCTTCGAAATGACGTTGGGGGGGGGGGAGAGAAAATAACGATTCGACAACGCTGTGGGTCGGATGTCGGTTGTCCTTGTGGTCCATAAATACGTTTTTGTTAGACTTGGGTTATTTTACCGGCTAAGCTGTCTTGCCGGTCTTCCCAGGGCTGTTCCTCCACATGGTTTTACCGCAACACCACGGGGAGGTTTCAGGAAGAAGGTGCTTTGCTGGATTCGTCCTCTGGACTCTGTAATACAGTACCTGGCATGTTTTGCGTACGGTAACGTAAAAATGAGCACTCGTAGACCGTTCGAGATACACGTAAAAGAGACTGTCGCGTCTGCTGGTTCCCGCTCCGTTTAAGATCCCGTCCTTTTGAGTCAGTTCCGCGAGCACGTGCAGAGCGAATAGATTTCACGGAGGGTTAAGGTGAAGTACCCCCCCCGCGCCCCCTCTCCTCCTCCGCGCGTGCGCTCGCTCACCCGAAGGATGAACTGTGTGCTGTCGTCGTGGTCTGTTCCTGGGTTCCGGTCTTGCGCCAGGTCCTCCAGTACGGCTTGAGACACGTGCGCGCTGAGGAGCGTTTCGACGGTCACGCTGCGGCCCAGGTAGATCCCCACGCTTTTTTGTATGCAGTGCGTCCAGAACCCTACACCCATAACCTTCAATATTATTGTTTCATTTTACCATTCGACAACGTGCAGCGTCAGCGGCAATAGCCAAAAACATGACGATGGAAGCGAAAATCATGGCCACGAAAAGCAAATATATATTCGTCTCTATGCGTATGTGCGCCAGATCATCAGTATTCACTACTGTACATACCGGCTAACGTCGGTTTAGCTTCAAATTTCCTCGACAATAACTACCATATTTGTTGAGCGACGAAATTTATGGTGTGGGGTGGTGTGAGACGACTTTTTGGTTACATTGTTGTGCAGCGGATCAAGTTGTGAGACGGCAAATGGGGAGGCTACTTGCTTCTGTGTTGGGTTTCTTATGTTTCTTTGTCACTAAGCACCTGTTTGCGTGCCTGTAAATTTGTTAGGCGGTGAGCAGCGAACCGTTCCAGAAGTGCACCATGCGTATTGTGGGCCAGCAGTGTACTCGATAGAATGTTACCACCGTTTATACGTTGAACACCTTCTATTACTACGAGCCATGTTAGCAATAGGCATTCAGTGATCTACTCTTATCGGTGGTCAGTAGCAGTGGTCGTCCCAATATTATCGTCCAATCGGCGTAAAGATCGAGGGTTATAGCCTGTTGTAGTTTTGGTTGTGTATAACCGACGGACATCAAGCAGGTAGAGGTGTCGCGGATAGCTGATAAGCTGGCGCAGAATGGTGCTACTGCAGCATTAAGTCATGATACTAGTACGAGATACATTACAGGGCTCGTGGTACAAAACAGGGTATTAAGAAAATCAGGTTGACATTTACAGAATAATAATAACTCCGGGAACCGTTACACTGAAGTTAGTGTAGAATGACCCTGTTCCAGATAAGAAACCCAACCTGGGACAGTATTTCTGCTTCTCATTAGGTGTCCTACACCGTACCTTGGTTTGCAATACCAAACGTGTGTGAATGGCTGGCGCTTGTATCTGAAGATTCGCAGCCACAAACGTCGCCCACGCATCAACATCCAACTCGGGGTGACCCAACACGGCGTCGTCCCGCTCGTGCAACCAAGCGTGCAAGACCTTGGCCTCGTCCTTGGTCGCCCATCCCGGCCCAAAGATGTCCTCGAGCATAAAGTCCGCTTCTGACAGAGATATCTGTCCGTTGTGGTCGACGTCGTAGAGGTCAAAGCACAAACACATCGCCGAAGCGTTGCAGTTGCAGCCTGAACGGGTAGACGGGTTCGGCGTAAGACTGGCGGGCGGGAAACAAGCGGTTCCAGCGTTAGGAAGTACCTGTTACGGGGGACCATAGTAATCAGAACCCACGATCAAGACAAAAACCTACTGGTATACATTCTCCTATTTTGACTAACCATGTTTGGTTCTAAGTACAATGTTCCCCCGAAATAAGTGTTTACGCCCATTCATTGAAAGGCGGTGCGAGGCTACATCGTACAGGACGCAGAAGGGGTCTAGTCTACAGCGGGGGGCATTTCGTTATCGTGTTTTGTTTCTTCTCTTTGGTCTGGGCTCTGGCTACGAGCAGACTCAGATCGGTCAGCCGCCCACTCGGACATGCATATTAGCCAGGGGAACAAATCAACGGGTACACTTTTCGTCGAACATTGATACTAGAGGGTACGCCGGTCCCACGTCGTAGCATTCTTGAAACAATGCGCGCTCAAGTTACCGAAACGGGGATACCTACGCAGAGATATGAACCCAAAGCACTGCTGCTGCTATTGAGCGCACAACACGTCTACAGGCCTACGACGAGCTCGAGGAATCAAATGCGGTCATTGTTACGGTATTAGTCCGATGGCTACTGGCAAGTTCCCCACCGAGACTAAGCCTTACAACACAGGGACACAAAGCATCAATCACTTCTTCTGCTATCGAACTCACAATACGACCACAGGCCTACGATGAGCTCCAGGAATCCAATGCGATTGTCGCGATCTTCGTCGAAGCATCGGAACAGGCGAGTGGTGGAGTTGTCATCTGGCAAACGAAAATACTCTCGGAACTCCCACAAAGTCACCACGCCACTGCTCGTCGCATTCATCTGCTCGGGCATGGGAGGGCGAAGTCAAAGCGACGTTGGTATTTTGCACATTTTTGTCTGAGAGGTATTATATCGACTCTACTGTAGAGTTGTTCGAGCCTGTCCTGTGAACACGGACTGTTGATAGATTGTGGCGATGAGATAATGTGAGAACAGTAGCAAAAGTTGTTGGTTGCCGTCATTGATTTTGAAACTGTTTCTGTTGGTGGTATTTGGTGTTTGTATCGTCGTCGTCGCTGAATATCCCCGATGGTTCAACACCGACTGCGTCAGATGAATGAAGGTATGCATAATTTTTTTTCCAGACCAGACGTATACGAATATGGTGCAATCAACACAGCGGTGCTGCAGTAGTACCGAGCGATCTCTTGGAAATTAAGTTGTATGATCATTCCGAGATCTCAAATACAAAGCTAATGCATATTATGATATCGCTTTGTATCCGTAAAATATGTGCGCGCGACAGGAATCGTCATGAGTGCACGTTGTAACGCAGTGACCAACCCTGCCCTGTCACCCTTATTTTCACGAAGAAACCAGCTTGATCGCGCACGCACAAACTAAAACTGCCCTCCGCCGCGCGGTTTTGAGCTGCCTGAGTGGCAGCACATAAATTACGACACAGACACCACAGGCGAAAAACAATTGCTTCTTGCTCACTCGACGAAAGTGCCGCCATATCTGCGAAACGGACCACTCATGCAGGCCGAGTGCAGCGAACACGGGGCAGCAGTGCTTGCGGTGTGGAGAAAACTCGGTGGTCTCGTAGAACGAGCCTGCTTTGAACCGCCTCTCCTCCAAGGCGTACACGTTAGAAGGTAGCGACTCGAGAACGGCTATGTACATGGACGCCCGCTGATCTTCTGAAACCAGACTTGCGGCCGCCCCCATTGCTGCTGAGTGTGTTTATTCACCGCTCGTAACTTGAGAGGTTTTTGGTTTGGCTTGCTTCTTCTCTACGTGATGTCGGTGGTTGACCGTTGTTGTTGATTCCTGGGAAGTCGCTCGACGCTCGTTGGCCGGCGACGCGATGCGTTGTAATCACAGCCTTCGGTGGCGCTGGGGGAGACGTACGAGTATTGTTCGTTGTCGGGTGTTCGGTGTCCAACAGATGTCGATGTACTGCACGCGACGCATCGACGCTACGACGAGTAACCAGTGCGCCGGCGCATGATGTATGGCTCATGGTTCATGTTTTTATGAAGTCAGGAATGTTTGTTTGCAAGTACTCGCGCGCCAAGCAAACGTAGGCACGCATAATACTTCGTACTACCGCTGTACGTACAAGTCTACTGGTACGATGCGCTATTAATACTGACCTGTAGAGTCGTACGTAGAGAGATACGAGTACTCACAATCAGACGTTACCACGTTACTACGTTACAGGTTACAGCCAACGGCCAACGACCAGCTGCCAACGACGCGTAAAATCTTTCGAACAAATTTGAAATATTTTTGATAAATGCTGTAGATCCGAAACGGCTGAATAGCAAGGCTTCCATATCTGTATGGAACTCCCTGGCTAAGCATCTCAACTCAAAATTCTCGCAATCCCCAACACAGAGGCGACTCTGCTCTGGACCCTGGGGCGCTTAAGCCTCCCCATGCCAGGCCTTGCACCCTCAGCTCATCGTAGAAGGAAGCGGCCCCGTAGCCGCCCTGAGGCATGGGGTGTCGTTGCCAGCACCACGGCAAGACTGCTGTACAACTGCTATGGCTCTGCTGCACTTCTTCTCATGTCATCCAGGCCCGCAGCACTCCGCACTACTAACCCATTTCAAGCAGCGCTCGCCTTTCAGCCGCCTCTGCTGCTTAGACCACGGCGTGCACTTGTGACGCCTCAGTGCTGCTTCCGAGTGCATGTCCACCCTCTCTCTCGATCCCGGAGCTTGCTTCTTCAAGCATCATCACCAAGCGGCAGCGTTGAAGCGGGAGACGAACCACTTCCCGCTCCTCCTACTCCGATCAAGCGAGGACGCGGGCGCCCCAAGGGATCAACGTCAACAAGGAGCACGAGCACGCAAGCGCAAGCGAGCAGCGGCCGGGGTCGGGGCCGAGGGAGAAGCCGACCACTCTCGCAAGAGTCTGGTCGCGGCCGTGGACGTGGCAATGGCAATCCCGACCGCCTCGACGCCGACGATGACGGGGGCGGGGGTGGGAGTGACGGGGCAAGGCGCGAGCCGAGAGAGCTCGAAACATTCGCTGAGGTCCTGAAGAGCGACCAGAAAGACGACAGCAGTCGCACCAAGGCGGTGCGGCGCACCCTCGAAGGGCTGGAAAGCTTCGCCGACCGCCTCAACAGGGATGACCTGGGCCCCAACGGTGGTGCCGCCCTGAGGCGCCGGCTCGAAGAACATGTCGACGACCACAACGACGACGACGATGACGAACACGACGACGACGACAATGACGTTGAGGGAAATTCTTCGTCCAACGTGGTGGGGGCAGGGGCGGGGGCGGGCGGCGCGGAGCAGGGGCGCCTGATGCAACGGCTGCTCCGCGAGGAGGAAGCCGACCGGCGAGCTTCCACCGCGCGTCGTATGGCCCATCGCAGCCGTCGCCGCCTCCTTCAAGAGGAGGAACAGCAGCAGGAGCTCATGGGAGTTGATAGGAGGAGGCCTTTCGACGAGGCGGGGGGAGATGGTGGTCCCCAGCTCAACGCCGCCGCCGCCGCTGCTTCCAGAGACGGTCTTCTTGGCGAAGGCACCGCCGGAGAAGCCGCATCATCACGGAGGGCGGTACCGGGTGACCTTGACGCGGAGTTCGGACACGGCTTAGGGCAGGACATGGACATGGACATGGGCATGGGCATGGACACGATGAACATGGACATGATGACCACGATGGACATGGACATGATGAACATTGACACCGACGAGCTGCCGTCCGCTCTGACGTTGCTCGCAAACCTGGACGTTCTGGCTGCGCTGGACGAAGAAGTTACGGACGTGAGGTTGCCGTTCCCGCAGGTGGAAGAGGACGAAGAGACCGCTCGTTTGATGCAGGTGAGTGTGTTGCGTTGCGGCGTGCGATTGAGGTACAGGGTATGCATGTGCCTCCTGTCGGCGATACCTGAAGACGAGCTCGACGAGCTCTTTCGTGTGATACTTTAGCGTGCAAGGCAGGGTCCTCGCGGGAGGGAAGGAGGAGGATGCGCCGTATATAATCGTTTACCTGGTACCAGGTACCTGGTATATGATAATGCGCGGGTTTTGCCTTGAATTTGTTTTTGCGTGATTTGGGTCCCCATCCGGCGAACGCGTCTGCCCTATCCATGCGGTGCAGCGGTACGAAAGCGTCCAGATTTTCGATTGCCCTCTGGCGCAATAACGGACGCGGGCATTCAGTCAAACCCGTCGAACCGTGGGGGCCGTCGTGAGGGCCGTAGTTTAGGTGTTAAGTTTTTGTTTGTTCCGGGGCTATTATTACCAGTAGCGTGTCCCCTCTCCGACGCGATTTGACCCTTTAATGGCAGCATGCGTTTCCAGTCTACTGCTGTACCGCTGTAACTGGCACCAGCAGCAATTTCCTAAATACTGCCCTTCCTACCCTCCGCCTCCGTGTGTGACACCGGCAGATGTCCGACCAAGATATGTTGCATAACCCTGAGCTTCGGCAAGTGATGGTGGTCATCGGGAAGCATTTGGTCCGAGATCAGGTGCGCATACTGGTTGTACGTACGTAGCCGGAGTATATAGGAACCCCCCGCTCGACCGCTCCAGTGCATTCGGGGTTTCTGTGTGGTGCGCGCTGGGCTGCTGTGGCGCACACACTGCTGTGCTGATCTAAAGGGTGCAGTTTTTATTTAAAAAAACAACACTTCAGCTGTGAGATCGAGGATTTCGTCGAAACTCATCCTTGCAGTTTGCAGTAGACCGTGTAGCTGCGCTGTTGTGTCGAGTGCCTTCGAGTGTGTTCGAGCGCCTTCTTGCCCTTCATTGTTCCACCTGTCCACCGCGTCACCAACACCGATCCGTTGTCCAAACCGTGGTGTGCCTCGGCCCGAGCTGCCACCTTTCGCAAGCCGCGGGTATTCTTAGCGTCGTGCAGACATGCCGTAGGCTAGGGTTGCGACCGAAGCAAGCAAGGGCCACGACAAGAAACGTTCACCACATATGGAGAAAGTAAGCAAAGAAACGAGTCGGGTACACTCGGGGGAAGCACAGAGCGAGAGGCTGCAGTCAATGAGATGGAGGCTAAACACAGGAACGGGTCGGGCATATCAGGGGGAGGCTACACGAGATCCAGGCGATGCGTCGTTCCCCCCCCCGGCAAAACACTGCTGTTTTTCGGCCTCCTTTAGCCCCGCTTCATGTCTCCGTGCAGGAGGGGTTATTCAACAGCCCGGCTATAATATACGTAGCGCGTGCAAAAACCGCGACCGACCCTTAACCTCGCGACCTTCACTTCTTCGATCTCGGTCCCGCTCCCTCTTTTGGCCACCAGGTGACGGTGGAGTATGCTTCCCGCATTAGACGGCTTGTGCAGGGCCTGAAGTCCGGGCGCCTCCAGCCCGACCTCGTGTGCTTCACGGGGGGGCGAGTGCGTGACAATAAAGTGGCTGATGCCTCGGCCGGGTACGTGTTTTTCCGGCATCTCTGCGAGCAACACAAGGTGGGTCGGGGGGAGAAATCGACGCGGTTTAACGTTTTTTATATTTTCCGACAGATGGGTAAAGAGTGAGGCTTAGCCCTTCTACTGTAAAAATTATCCCATTCTAATTCCAGGTGATTGTCTACACAGACGTGAGTGCAGAAAGGGGTTAGACTCACATTTTAAATGTTGCCATACATCGTGCTGCTTGTTGCCTTGCCAGGCGGGAGCCTGATTTATGTCCTACATATCGCGGGTGTAATTTTTGCGGTACCGTGCGATGTGGTGTTTTCTTCTATAGGCGGTGATAATGGTAACCAGACTCACATGCAGCGCCCGCTGCACAATCTTTCCTCGAACGCGGGTACCATTTATTTCCGTACCACGCAATGATGTGGTCTCCTTCTGTGTGTCCTCGCGCGTACCATTTAACCCTACCGCGCTATGTGTTTGCTTCTGTATCATACCAGTATATGGTTGTGACAACCAACCGCATTCATAATCGCACGCAGCACCATCTCTGCACATTGTTACCGTTAGTGCTTACCGCACCGCACGACATGCAACAACGCGTTTGTTGTTTTGCTCTTTTTTGACGGTATGTAGGTGGACACGTGCAACATCGGGTTTCTGGTGGAGAGCGAGTCTACTTGCACGAAAGAGGCGATGATGAATGTAGTGCGAGAGGTGTCTAGGCTGGAAAGGGAGGAGAGGCAAGGCATGGAGGAAGAGGAGAGACCAAGGACTTGGCCCCGACAGAAGTACCATTTCACCCTTATCAGGTAACGCCGGTGTCGTGGTCGTTCAAATAGAAGGCCCCCTTCGTGTGTGATCCCTGAGGCACACTGTGTCGTACCGCGCGACCAAACGACAGCAGCAGTCTGCTGTCCACTACCTGGCACCACTTATTTTGCGCCAAGTTTGAGATAGCTGACCCCCCCCCCCCTCCCCATGCTCCGTCTCGAAACGGATGCGTCTAATGGTTAAATGACTAAGGCAAGCAACAAATGAGGG
>JAYJMJ010000552.1:4427412-4437565 GCA_036873875.1 Laminaria ephemera | reverse complement strand
CTACATCTCCTCACAAGCAACCACAGCCCGCGAAATTGAGCCACGCTCACTATGAGGTGCGTGAGGGCGTCGGGTGCTGCGGGCAGCAGTCGTAGGCCGCCAGAAATGACTCCCGAGGTGATTTCGTGAAGTCAAACTTGCTAGCCAGCATCACCACAAAATCCAGAATTTGCTCCAAAATACACGATTTGATTAGTTTGCAAGTTAGTATGTACTACCATGGCTACAGCACGTACGAAGAAACGGCTTTCAACAAAAGTTATTTCGCGGATCTTTTGAAACACTAACAATTCGTACCCGAAAAAAGTGCGGACAGGGAAAATCGTCGCTGTTTGAGGTAGTCAAGGATTGGTCTAAAAAAAGGGCAAAAAAGGGCAAAAAAACTCTGAATTCTTCAATTTTTTCATCAGTTTTTTTGATCCGAGAAAAGTGGATCTTGCTTATAAAACTCTTATTTCTATTTCCAAGTCGCTTGTATTTTTTGGCGAAACGCCTACGCGCGCCTACTTGACAAAAGATTCCTTAGGGATCCCCCGCGGCCTTAAGCGCCTCGCTGTAATAGCCCCGCGCAGCGCAAGTGCGTGTGGAAATGCCACTTCCGGAACATTGCTGGACGCGTGGTATCTACTTTTTGCTATGTTACTGGTTGGAGGGAATCGTACCTCGAGTGTTAGGGTCCGTGCTTTCTGAGCTACCGATATTTTTGTTGTTGATACTCTTGTTGAGGTCAAGGGGCTAGACGTCCACCCGCTCCATGATCACTGCTACTATCCACTGTCCACTGCATACGCGTGCACGCAAGGTATTTGGTGCTGCTATGCTGCCGTTACGCCTACAACATTTTTGATTTTACGTTTCCCGCCTAAACAACTCTCATGGACCCCCCCCCCCACCCCCCCTTTTTTTGCAAACGGCAGGAAATCATCGAGCCGGCAGCTACGCGCAGAAACAGCGTGTCACTGAGGGCTTGGGCGATGTGCGCGGCTCTCATAGAGAGAGGCATTCTTCAGGCACAGATGGCACGTGCGCGCACCGGCATGCTTGTATTTTGAATGTTGCGGCCGTACGATATTGTTGACGGACGAACTGATCGGGGGATGGGGGGGTAGCGGTCGACCGACTGGGCAGGGCCGAACGACAGACAACGGTCCAATCAGATCTATGAGTTGATTTCATGATAGAAGATATTTGTGATTGCTGTGACGGTAAATGTAGGCCAGGAGCTCCGGGTGGCCTCCCGTGAATTTTGCCGTACCACAAAAAGTATCGCCCACGACTATGTTGATGTCTCAACCATCAGAAGTTTTCACCCCAAAACGTATCACAATCGCTGGTCATGGGTTGAGTTAAGTGTACGTCATAACCCCCCGTGCCCCCGTCGCCGTCCCCTAATCCCGCTTTGGCAGGCCGCTGACCCCGACCGCCCCCTAACCCCGGGCGAATGGGGCGTTTTGGAAGACGAAAAGCCTCCCCGCGACCCGAAAGATGACGCGGTGGTCGCGAGCCTTGCCCGCGAGCGCATCCATACCCTGTTCGACCGAAGGGGTGACACACGGGATGCTGGCGCGCGGGGGTTCTCAAGTCGGAAGAAGGTATCACACTGGGTGGGGGCGAACGCGTGGTCGGATATTGCGGATCCTGATGACATGTTGGAAGGTCAGCCGCCGCGGAGCAGCGGTGACGATTCGGGGGTACCCGCTGAGGGTGCTGTGCAACAAGGAGGTGGGGTCGATGAAGAGGTAGAGCTAGCTGCTGATTTGTTCGGTGACCACGGAATTGTGAGTCCGACAGCGGCAGGCCGTGACGGTGGGGGGGGATCGTTCGAGATCGAGTACAAGGAGGGTGGTGGCACCAACCTTTGGGAGGGGGGCGGGGGGGAAGCTGGCGCCGTTGGGCAAAGAGCGAGGGCGACGAGACTGATCGAAGGGAAGGGCGTGGGCGTGGGGGGAATGCGGGGCGACGATGCGTCACGACTCGAGCGAGGCCCCGTCGAGACGGAGGAGAACAATTTAGACGATGGCCATCTCGAGGAAGGTGGACACAAGGAAGGCGACCCAAATCAGCTTGGGGAAGGTTTGGAGAACCAAGAACCCGCACAACTGCGGGTCAACTGGGCACTGCCACGACCGCAGCGGCGACGAAAATCGGTGCGACCACAACAACCACCACCACCGCCAACACCACCACAACCGTCGCCAACACCACCACAACCGTCGCCAACACCAACCGTTGTACGGAAGTTGGTAGACCCTAAGTCACCCGGGCGGCCCAAGGTGAACGGCGCAAAGCCGAGCGGCACTAAGGTTAGAGCTGCAAAGGTCCGGATTACCGGTGCGCGAGCGAAAGCAGTGGCGGCGGTAAAGTCGCCGGTAAAACCGCCCGCTCCGGATGGTACACCGGCGCCGGCGACGCCGGCAAAGCGGGGGAGAGGGCGCCCCCGGTTGGCAAGGGCACCGGAAGCGGCGGTTGCCGCTCGAGATGGCGATGGCGGTTGATGGCGTGGGGACGAGATTAGTGATATACTCGCACTTATTACTTGGTTCGTACAGTGGTTTAAGCAGGCTTTTAAGAGGTTTTCGTACATTTCACTGGTCCGGGCTCCCTTTGGCAGATGCGATAACTACAAACATTGATTTTAATGTGTTAATATTGCTACGGCAGTTACACCGCCGGTTCTAAGCACCAGCGCAACACGTGCTGCTTGCATGGAGGATACGTCAGTCCATCAATAACCTCACTCCATCGGCGAAATGCGGAGGGAGTCCGCGACTAACTTCGTTCAGGCTGACTTCGTTCAGATCTTCAGGTAGACCTGGGGAGTGGGGGGGCGTGTGAGAGAGCGGGCACTTGTCAAATTCTGAACGACGCGACTGAAACAAGTTTGCAAAACGATCCGAGATCATCCGTACTCCCGTTCCCTTTTGCCTAATAGCAAGCCTGCGTGCTTTTGCAGTTGGAACGTGCTGCATGACACTTGCACATACAATACATGTACAAGTGTGTCGTGTATGATGTGCAAAAGTTCAGTGGGATACATACCAGCACTAACTACTACTCTACATGTCAGAATAGATTAGATTGTGCTCTTTTCGTGACTACTCTGCTTCTATCTATCTGTTATGCTGTGGCCTCACTCTCGCTAATACATTCAACGTGTATCATACCTGGTATGCTATGATATGCATGTCGTTCAGACCTATCAATTGCTGTGGACTCTATCGTACCGTTATGTATGACCGAACTCAGCATCTTCTATTTCTGTTTGGTGTTCGTACGAGTATTAAATAGTTGTGTTCCACATATTATACGTCACGATCTTACAGTTGTTGTGCTCCACACTCGCTCCACATACATGATCTTTGATCGTTGATCAGCCGAAAAGCGCTACGAGACGATTCGTGGTCAAAGTATGATGTGATGCGAGCGAAGCGTCTACGCGTACGTAGCGTTTGAGCAGGTTGATGAGCAGCCCCAACGGCCTCACGGATCATTCATTACTCGCAACAACGACCCAGTGAGTCCAGATGTTTGCTTTGTACCAGGTACCAGCCTACCGGCGGTATACGAACCAGTCCGGAGCACACACTCACACCATAATATCATCATGGTCGTAGCCGTATGAATATGACCAATGGACAACAGACCCTCGCATCCCTACAATGCCTGGACCGAGCACGTCGGGTTTTCACCGACCAGGCAGACATCGCATGCACCAAGCTCGAAGCGCCGTGAGGTGTTCGGCGAGTCGCATGGATATATGGATGGATATTATGATCATGATATCATAGTGCGCCTATAATACCGACTGCTTTGAAACGGGCGCTATTCGGTAAACAAAAACCGAATTTCGGACCGAACTTTCGAGTCAACGTTCCGAAAACTATTACGAAGACCAATGTCCCCCAATCGTAAGCCAAGACCAACCCCCCGGGACGCTGGAGGCGACCTTTTCCCGTCTCGAAATCCCGGCACCACATTATCTCGGCGTGCTGGTAGCTGGTAGGTCCTTTTCCCCTCTCGCCCAGGTGCGAGCGTTGTTTGTTTTTTGGGGCTTGGTGGCACGGGTGCCCGAGGGTGGTCTTCTTCTTCTTTCTGTCGATCGGACTGTCGTACCACAGCGGGGGCAGGGGGAGGAGGGGGGACGAGAGACTGAGAGAAACCTGGGAAAGGAACAAGGTGGGGGGTAGGCCATGGTACGCTCGTTGTGAGCAAAGCAAGGTTTCAGAAAGAAATCAACCCTACGCAAGGAGGGGGGGGGAGAGAGAGAGAGGGAGGGAGAGAAGGGTAGGAAGCTACTACTACTGCTTCTGCTTATAGGCTTCGCCGGCAAAGGAACGCCGGGGGTAGCTTGGAGTGAAGGCAGGGGGCCTTCCTTTTTTTCGCTGTGAGTCAAAAAGCTCATCCAAGAGACACAAAGAGAGGGCAACCGTACTAACTCACTCAAGCAAGGCAAAGGGAACAGCACCCAAACCTTCGGAGGGAGCGGGCGCGCGTTGGATCCTGTCCCGCGTCGTCTGCGGCATTCATAGTTCAATCATAGGAAACTTCGTGTGTTCGCGCACCCGGGAGCCCGCCGAGCCGCCCTTGGGACCCGGAACTTCTCATTTGAGGTGAGGAAAAACGCTTCTCCCCCCCGCTGTGAGTCCTACGAATATGGCCCTATACCTGAGTCTATATTATAGGCTGGCTTTTTTTTTCACTTGGTTTTTATGCGGGGATGATGATTGGATAGTTCACACAATACCAGGTATATGGTGTTGGCTTTCGTGGGAGCTGGTACTGGTGCTGCTGGTATTATACATACTCGTAGTAGTAGTACTCCAGGTACACAGCACAGCAGTATCGTGTATTGTGGGTATTCCGCGAGCAGTAGGGACTCGATGCTCGGAGATCGCTCTGTATCAGTGATTCCGATCTCTAGCTATCTCTCTCTCTCTCCATCTTGCGCTCCGTCCTCTGCGTCGCTTAGCGTGCTGTATTTAGTGTGGTTCAATTACGGCATGATCGACATGATGGACCTGGTACGGAGCGATGTCCGACATCGTTTCGTGTTGCCTCGCTCCCTTTTGTCGGAAGAGATTTTTGCTTTCCGCTTGCCCCCTCCCGCCTTCCTTCCACCCCACCCCTTCCTCCTCCTCCTTCTCCTCCTCTCCCCCCTCCTTCTCCCGTCTCCTATATACTCGTACGAGACGTTCACTCATTCCTCAGTTTTGTTTTATGTACACTCATTTTATTCTGGTTCTGGCCGTTTTTTATGTAGTTTTTTGCGAGCCTTTTTAACTATGTCGTGCTATGTTTACGATGTTTATGGAAAATTCGTACCGGTCGGAGAAATCAAATTCAACAAATTTGTTGAGCTGCTCGCGGAGATATATACCAGATATCAACACGACAAAACTGCAGTACGAGTACGAGTACCAGGTACCGGTATGAATGTACGAGTATAATCAAAACGCCCATGAGAATGTCTGGATCCTGAACGCATTCATGGCCGAGTGGAGCTATTCGTACGAGTGCCGTGTTCCTGGTTTGGTTTCGTACGAGTACAGCAGCAAGCGTACTGGGTACTATTAATCAGCTGCTATTGTGCTATTAATACGAGCCCCCCCGAGTGCATACTCGTACTGTAGGGACTTTTTTTTGTGCTAAAAATTGACTTGTGGAAAGCGCGAGAGCGTGAGTTAGCAAAATTCGATGAAAATCGACGAGCGTTGGGAATGCTGAACCCTCTGCGCGATAAAAATGGAGGCACGTACCGGGGGGGAGAAGGCACGACACCTGTGACCACGGCTTGTCCAGAAGCTGGAAAGTAAAAAAGTGAGAAAAAAAACAATACTGCTGTTTACCAGTATGTCGTACTGGTACTGTACATGCTGGCTGTCTGAGTCAAAATGGGTGAAAACCAACAAATTTTTATCTCAAAATGCAAAATCACAAACTCAAAATCGACTCTTGAGCCAATTCCGCGTATCATATTGAATGATGACCCAACCAAATATCACGTGTACGATGTGTTTTATGTATTTTCTGTATGACCAGCACATCAGCACCCGCACGGGCACTGAGTGTGCTGTTGTATACAGGTAGGTGCTGGGTGTCGATGGGTGGAAAAAACGGAGAAAACAGGAACACACTCACATAACGCATCAATCACCATTATGCGGGTATAACAGAAGACCACTCGTACAATCACAGCTTGAAAGTTGCACGATTTGCTTGGATTCCCCTCGTACCACCACATGACAAGATGCGATATGACAGAAGATAGCAGTTTGAAAGCTGCACGATTTGCTTGGATTCCTCACGTCCTTATGCGAGTATGATACTGCTGTATCGTATACCTGGTACTTCAGAGTATATTGTAGGCTTCATTCGCGCGCACCGGATATTCAGATTCCGAATCTCCTTTGGTTGAGTTCCTCCTGGCGTCCATGTTTATGTTTCTCGTGGTACTTAAAAATATACCGGTACCATACAACGTACCAGGTACAGCAATACCACGTATCTGTCGTAGGTTATAATTATTATCGTGGAGTATCATCGTAGACCCGTCAATCTCTGTCTGAAGTACTGGTGTACTGGTAAGTATGACACCAGTACGTACGTATGATGTGTACTCGTACCACTTCTCAAGAACACAACTAACTACTAGTGATATCCTACGTGCTAAAAACCCCAAACAACGATAAGAAAACCCCTACGTAACCCTGAAACCCTCAAACAACACTAAAACCGGTATAATACTAGTGTCTGTATGACCTATGAAGTCCCCCTCAGACTCGAGTCTACAAAGGGTTTCCAACCCGCAGGCAGCACTGCTCTCCATCGTCCATGTCTCCATCCGCCGGTGGAATCCTGAAACCGCCCAACAACTCTAAAACCGGTATAATAGTGTCTGGCCTATGAAAGTCTATGAAAGTCTCCGACAGAGTCGAGTCTACAAAGGGTTTCCAATCCACGAAACTGCTCTCCAGCCTCGATCTCTCCATCCACCGCTAAAACGTTCTTTCTCTCTATTACAGCAGTCTCTCTATTACAGAACAGCAGAGTAGCACTGGAGTACCAAAACATAAAAGTACCAGTGAAGAACACACACAGCAATCCGTTGTAGCGGTACAAAGACAACAGGCCAGTCCGTTTGTCTTTGTTTCATCATCATACTTTCTAAACTGCTGTTGTAAGTAGCAAGTAGCAAGCAGTCCGTCCGTCCGTCCAGTCAGCTGTGTACAGCAGTGTGCAGGGAGTGTGCAGTGTGCTGTGTGATTTTTACGCGCCCCAGAGAACGTTGCGACCAAATACAGCAGCTGCAGTAACCGTTTTTAGTTTGTTTAGATTTTAGATGCTCGCATCGAGTGTTCGTTGGGCGTGGTTGTGCAATGCTAAGGGCTACGAATACCGCTACGATGGCATTATACGTCACGATAATCTATTTTCTCACCGTCATAGCCAATAGCCAGCCAACGAGCCAATACAAATACAAATACAAAATGTGCGGTGTGTAATCGGGCACCATGCTCGAATGCCCAATCTCTTGGTGGAAAACCCAAGGAAAATCTTTAGCAAAAGGGCCAGGTGGAGTTGTTTATCACAGCGCGTTTTTCTTGTTTATCCATTCGAAGTGAAGCAGCCCCCTTGCTCAATTTTTTTCTACACTTTTTTTTTGGAGCGTTGGGAGTCGTGGATCCTGGTGTGGTGCCGTGGTGCGCCAGGGTGGGTGCGTGTGTGCCTCTTCGACTTTTCGACCACGAAGTTTTTTTGTTTTTGTTCCCGTTTTTGATTTTATGTTCGCGTTTTTGTTGTTGCAGGTTGCAGATTCAAACAGCGTGTATATAAATACTGAAATGTTCACGTAACATTCTGGTAACATTCGATGTAAGACAATCGTGCTGGCGGTGTACTTCGTCTATACCGTATTTCACATCATACGTGATAGGTTTACTGGTACAAATTGTTGTCCCCTCATTCGTACCGGTACTACTGCACGTCCATAGTCAGTGAAGGATACAATACGTGATGGAGGGGTTGGTTGTTTGTGATTTGGGCGAAGTGGGCGCGAGCGGGTAAGTGTAACGTGTTCGGGAGTTCCCCGCGTGCGCATGCATGTGTGCTTGTGGTGGTTGCGGTTCTCTGTTGTGTGCCGGGCGTGACTGAGGGAGGCTTTCCTAGTGAGGAGCGTGGATATCTATGTACAGCAGACGGCAGGCAGTAGAATCGTCCATAGAATCAGCGGAGCGGCTGTGCTGCCTGCGGCTCTGTATGCTACTGAATGTCTTGATCGATGAGTCGTTCGCCTATTAGTATTAGACTAACCCCTTGGGACTACAGAAGGAAAATTGTCTCAAAATAACAGACTATTATAGCTTCGGCTACACGAGGCAGCCGGAGCTGCTATCATAGGGCAGGCGGTCTATCCGAATTGCAGCGTGAGCAGCTGCAAGACACGCACGAGCATGCTGATCCCCCCACTGATGCTCGCCCTTCCTAATCAGGGATGCGTGATACCGGTTCCGGTTCGCGCACGTTTCACAAATCGATACGAGGTTCTCGAATACTCTGCGATTCTTGAAGGTTTGGTAATAGCCTCTGAATAGAAATGCCTCTATATATGTTGGAAACCCCCTCTTTGTATTTTTTCAAGTATTTTTTGGCGGTCAGCGATCAGCAGCAGCAGCAGCAGCAGCAGCACAGCGGCTGCAGCATCCATCTGCAGCTGTACCCTTTGGCTACAAGACAACTGAAGGTTTTATCGCATGCTCTGATGTGCTTCAAATTCAATTCTGGTGAACAGACAACAAACACAGACACATTTCGGAGTACAGGGGAAATCGTGCCGTTTTTGCCTCAAAAGCTTTCGATCAGGGGATGATAATAATCCATCCCCTACCAAAACGCCTAAACGCACTTTGCGGTGGGGTTCAGGTAGAGGGCGGAATGCGGAATGCGGAATATAAGCGAAAGCGTACCACTTTTACCTCAAAAACCCAACAGGGGATAGTAGCAATCCATCCCCTGCCGTAACGCCCTATCGCATTTTTCGTAGCGGTTCTTGGGAGCGATTCTTGCTTTTGGTCAGTTTGCGGTATTACCGATAGGTTCGCCCCTTTTTTCGTCCCCTTTTTCGCCCCCTTTTTTTTTTTGCACTCAAATTTGCGGTAACACGAACCCCTGTTGCTAGTTCCTAAACGCGTGATTAGATGGCGCTCGTCGCTTTTTTGGTCGGGATGCGCGTGCACGCCGGATCCAAAAGGGTTAAACAGCAAACAGTGAACAGGATCAATGGGTTCTGTTTGCTGCCGGGTATACGTATATACGTCGTTGTGGTCTATACGCTATATACGCTATACGCATAGACTTTTTAGTCTATACGTGAGGAATCCGATCGTGTTTCGTCCGACCCTTTGAAAATGCTGCTCTTTTATCCTTTCGCTACTCTGTATGTCCTCTGTCTGGTTTCTGGTTGAGGTGACTTTGTTTTCTTTTGCTGTCAGTAGACGTAAATACGCACCGGTGTGGTCAAGTGGTTAACGTTGAATACTACTTAGGTTGGAGTCAGGGGTTCGAATCTCGGTCATGGGAGATTTTTATTTTCTAGAGACACCAACTGCCGAGAGCGCTTCATAGCGTGGGTAAGGACAATTCGACGCGAGTCGACGAGGGAGGAAAGTGCTGGAATTCTTCTCGCGATAAAAATTGAGGCGCGTACCGTAGTGGGGATGGGGGGGGGAAGAGCCTGCTTAGTGACCCCGGATGTGAGTAACGACTAGGGAGGGAGGAGGAGAAAGAAAAGTGCGAAGTAATACGAGGAAATGGGATGAGCAAAAAAAGTAAAATAAAATAAAACTGCCAGAAGTATATACCAGGTACGTAAATACATACCTGATAATGGGTGCTTGATCTGATCGAGTTTCGAGTACAGAGTGTAATACTCCAATGAGCAAACAGCGTCGCTTTGACCCGGAACTACGGACATGCTTGGTACGTCAATAGTCTACGATGAGATGTATACCTGGTACTCACTATAGTCGGCGTCCCCGATGGTCTAGTGGGTTAACTGCGTTACCACTAAGGTCAATGTCGCGGGTTCGAGCCCCCCCGAGTGCATACTCGTACTCGTGGGGACTTTTTCTTGTGCTAAAAATTGACTTGCGGAAAG
>JAYJMJ010000552.1:4358206-4378299 GCA_036873875.1 Laminaria ephemera | reverse complement strand
TGAGCTAGCGTAGCGGGCGGATGCCGCCCGCGGAGCGAAGCGCCTTGTACATACATACATACATACATACATACATGTGTCAGTTTTGTAAAAAAATATATATCGACACTCCCAAACGTTTTTGTTTTGGTGGTTTACCCTCTTCTTCCTTTCGTGTGCACCTACCTACAATTAGAAAGAGGATTATTTGCAATCCTCATCACAATATGGGAAGTGACAATCACGACTCACGACTACAGAATTGCGTACCGTATGATATTATCGGCGATATTGAAGTCATCACAACGGGGTCGTATAGGAGCGATTCCGGGGTTTCCATTGCGTTTCGCTTATTGCTGCCGCATCAGTCCGCTCCCCAGCACACCAGACACCTCTCGTACCGTAGTGTAGAAGGTATAAAGGTTGTACCGTATGTCACAACTAATAGCTTGTATAGGGCGAGTCGCCCTATATAGGTACTGTACATATAGAGGACGGCCCTACATATGCCGACTCGCCCTGTAAAGGCACTAATACCTACTGGTTTATAACTCGCAACATCACACTCTCTCGACGGATTTCACAGGGAATTTTCTCGACGATGTCCGTTTCCTACGTGTGCAGTCCAGATTGTGCGCTTCAGCTTTAGACCAGATCGCATTGTCAGCTGCGTAGTTCGCAAATTGAAACAGTCGTTTTATGCGAAAAACTCGTATTTAGTTGCAATTGGGTGAGCGTGCGTCCACAGAATCGGGAAAACGCTGACCAACTTTTGTGGTTTGGCGCGGCTAGGAAATGCACCAAGTGCGCTGCACTGGCCGTCGGACCCAACTGTCCGAGCCCTCATTGACTTGTTGACTGCTTCTAATCTGGCGGCGAATACCCGTGCCGAGTGCGCTCAACCTGTCTTGATATTTTGTATTTTGACGCAATGAAGCATCCGAGCCCAGCACGCTGACTGACTGACTGCTGCTGCTGTAGTCTGCGAGTACGCATCCACGGGGAGGCGCGCATCGAATGCGCTTTTCCCGGTCTCTGGGCCCGTGCCGGCACCAGTCGACTATGATTTGGCCGCGGAAAGACATGCCGACCTAATACTTCGCGTCAGGGGCGAAGCAACGTCACTGTGTCACCATCCATTTATCGATTTCAAAGTTTGACGACTTGAACAGTTGGATTCTCTAATCAGAAAAATTCAGGTCTGATTTTGCACGCTCGAATTGTTCATAGCCCCAACCCAAACTTGCTGCTTCGATGATGGGCTCTGTAGTTCTTATAGGCCCGTATGATATATAGGGTCCATCGCACGACACCTAACACCAACCGTTCACTGGTATTATTGGTGTACTCGCATCCAGCCCTACCCTATCACTATTTATCCCTCTGCTTTGAAGTGTAAACTTCGCCCCTCTGTTTCGCTTCCGCATTCCTAGGCACCATTTTCAAACTGTGTATGGTCTTCATCAACACAAGTATTCTTCACCGTTTACTGGGTACAACCTCTGCACCTCTTATCACATAGACCGAGCCTCGCTATGGATCATATCCGGCAAAAGCACACACTGCTGGCAGATATCCTTTTTGAGCCGCTGTGCAGGCCGACTGACCGCTCAGCAGCATCCTTATCTTATATTTTCGGTGGCAAACTAGATGCCCTGCAATAGCACAAATATCCCGATATGGGTATGTTGATATTGTACGATGTACCGAATGGCAAGGAGGACCAAACTAGAAATATCGTCGCAATTCGACCTTGTAAGATATCTAAACCGTGACACCCCGTGTATTCGTGAGTAGTGACTGCGCGTCAACTAGCTACGTATGGAACTCTAACACATAACGCAATACGCCCCCTTAATGACTTTTCGGTTGATAAAGGGACTTGATACCCAGAGAATCTCCTCGCTTGAGACGTTCTGTACCTCACCCAAGCACAAAATATAGGAAATGTAAAATGTGCGACCCCATGAACAATTCCATAGCTTAGATTTACAACGAATATCGTTGCACACCAAAAATGACAATCCGACGATATTGGGGCAAGGAGCCCTGTCGTTCGGGAAATGTTTTTGTCGAAATGTGCTACCACTACTGTAGAACGCATCCACCACGACTCTCACTCTCTATTTCTCTTCGATAGGATGCCTGTCGAAAATGTACTGCAAACACGTTATCGTATTCAAACCGCTAGGGCTGTAAGTTGGCTGACTACACGCCGCCAACTTGGTTATCCTTTGCCTCGGTAGGACAGTCTGGTGCGTGCGGTAATATGCGGCATCCGTCAAACGGGCGCGTTTGTGCCTTGACGCGCGGTTAACATTAGGCAATCCTAAGTCATTCTTTTATCGTTGGCTTTTACTCCGTTATCCAACTAACCTATAGTCGTGAGGAAGTCCTGCCGGCTCACACCCCAACAAATTGGTGAACCTTCTCTGAACATCGGACAGGTCGGATCCCTATTTTTATATATATATATATATGCCTTCGAGGACAGATAGATCCCGGGTCTATATGACCTGCATTGTCTAAATGTCATGTTGCTGGGTGAGAGCCGGAAGATCTGAATGATCTAGCATATGGTTCTTGACCAGGATATGTACTACACAGGTCCTGCGCATTATATAACAACGACAGATATGGGACCTAGGTGATCTAGATCGGTATCTGTCCGATGTGTCTCGGTCTTTGGGAACGTCTAACCCGTCGTTGCTTAAGACCGATGCCATAAACAGGAGGTGTGCACAGCCCAGCCCAACATTTCTGGTGTTGGGAATCAACAAAATACAAATGTTGTTTTGATTAATCATGATATACTTGATTGTTTGGTTTGTATGACGCTTAGTATGGCATACTAAATCCCATATATACATATGTTCATATCGAATTTGGTCTGGTCTTCCTGAAGCCCATACGACCTGTTTGTGTCCTAAAACACACACTCTTGTCTACCGGTTTACTGATAGGCTTTTGTAACCCGTACACTCTGTTGTATACCAGTAGGCATTTAGTATATCATTTGTTGGATGTTATACAGCTAAAACGATAATAAAATCAAGCCACAGTTGTTTCTGATTATCAATGGCGACAGTCACTTTCGGCAGTAGTATTTTGTTTTCCAGCATCAAAACGAGCATTTCCACACCCAGAAGTGGCTCTCATTTTTCGAGCGAAATTACAGCATGACGTTTCATTCTGATTGGTCTAAACCTCGGCCGCGTGCAGAGAAGTTTCAAAAATCATTTTTGTGTTTTGTGTTTTTGCATTTGGCCGAGCGAACGAACATCAGCAGCAGCAGGAAGCTAGCTACACAGCTAAACAGACCGTGCGATGAAGCACGCAACATTAGCACCAGTATCAGCAGCGCGTGACCAGGACCTACGTATCCGAGGTCGGACCAAAAATAAAACAAGGCAGTGGCTTTGTGTCAGTGGTTGTCGACAATAAAAATCAACTCAAACATTGGTGGAGATGCGTGAGGATTAGTTGCCAGTCACCAGGTATTTCTTATTTCCCAATACCA
Organism: Laminaria ephemera; assembly: GCA_036873875.1. NCBI lineage: Eukaryota > Phaeophyceae > Laminariales > Laminariaceae > Laminaria > Laminaria ephemera. The sequence goes on along the minus strand of JAYJMJ010000552.1, from coordinate 4,374,800 downwards.
GTATGCGTACGCCAGGTCGTGAAATCGACCAGCCTGCCAACCACAGGCTTGTCCCGAGCCTGCCAAAGCAACAAAGCACGCAGCAGCAGTTACAACAGCAGTGCGCGCGGCGAGAAATGCTTTCAATACGCAGTACAGTGTATGATTCCCGCAGGGTTGTTGACAGTTCTGCCTTTTTGTCTTTGTAGCTGGCCATCTCGATAAGCCTCTCTCTCCCCGGCACCCAGAACCACCCCCTTTCCCAGCCCCCTTCTCTTTTTCCCATGTGTCATGCCAGCACCGATTTGAGCCTTCGAGTACAAGGCCCACATCGTTGCGGCCGTTTCCTGCTGCATACGTGCTTCGCTGCGGTTTATGTTGCCGTGGCAAGCTACTGGTGTGGTGTGTGCTTTGTTCGTTGGTCAGAGCTCTTGTGTGTCTCAGGGTGTGTGTGTGATTCACGTCAGAGTTGTCTCTGCACTAAAACACTGATATGTTACATCTTGCGGCCTGCTCATTTTGGTTTTCAACAGGAACTTGAGTTTCAGAAACGAGAGCTCAAAACACTGCTCTGGTGCTGGATGTGGGGGCAAAAACCGAACGAAACGCGTATTTTTCCTCTGGTTTCTGGAAAATAATTCAATTTGGGAAAAACAAATAGTTTTCCGAAACTGTCCAATAGTCATGATTAAAAATAACTATTAATACTGTTTTGTTCTGTTCATTCCCAACACTAGTCTTTGCTCCGGCCACCTCCTCAGCTGTGCTGCCTCAAGTGTTTCTCCCTGGCCGCAATATTCGGCGAGTATGGGGCTTTGCTCACAGGGCTCCTGCGGGCGGCAAGCGACTTTTAACGTCAAGGGTAGCAAGCCGGCGGAATACTGCAGGCAGCATGCTGAGTCCGGCATGGTGGACGTCCGTAACAAGAGGTGTTCACATGGCTCCTGCACCAAGCGACCGAACTTCAATGTCGAGGGCAGCAAGACCCCGGCGTACTGCAAGCAGCATTTTCAAGACGGCATGGTGGACGTCCGTAGCAAGCGGTGTTCACATGGCTCCTGCGCCAAGCGACCGAATTTCAGTGTTGAGGGCAGCAAGACGGCGGTGTACTGCAGGCAACATGCTCAGGGTGGCATGGTAGACGTCCGTAACAAGCGATGCGCACATGACTCTTGCACCAAGCGACCATGCTTCAACGTCGAGGGTAGCAAAGCGCCGGCGTACTGCAAGCAACATGTCCAGAACGGCATGGTGGACGTCCGTAGCAAGCGGTGTTCGCATGCCTCCTGCACCAAGCAACCGACGTACAACGTCGAGGGCAGCAAGATCCCGGCCTACTGCAGGCAACATGCTGAGGACGGCATGGTGGACGTCCGTAGCAAGCGGTGTTGGCATGACTCTTGCACCAAGCAACCGACGTACAACGTCGAGGGCAGCAAGACGGCGGCGTACTGCAAGCAGCATGCTCAGGACGGCATGGTTGATGTCAATTCCAAGCGATGCTCACATAACTCCTGCACCAAGCGACCGAGCTACAATGTCCAGGGCAGCAAGACTCCGGCGTACTGCAAGCAACATGCTGAGGATAACATGGTTGGCGTAGGTCGAAAGCGGTGTTCACATGACTTCTGCACCAAGCGACCGAGGTTCGATGTCGAGGGCAGCAAGGCGGCGGCGTACTGCACGGCACATGCTGAGGATGGTATGATGGACGTCTTCAGCAAGCGGTGCTTGCATGACTCCTGCACTACGCTACCGAGCTTCAATGTCGAGGGCAGCAAGACACCGGCCTACTGCAAGCAACATGTCCAGGACGGCATGGCTAACGTCCTTTGCAAGCGATGCTCACATGACTCCTGCACCAAGCGACCGAGCTTCAACGTCGAGGGTAGCAAGACCCCGGCGTACTGCAAGCAACATGTTCAAGACGGCATGGTGAACGTCCTTAACAGGCGGTGCGCACATGACTCCTGCACTAAGCTACCGAGCTTCAATGTCGTGGGCAGCAAGACCCCGGCGTACTGCAAGCAACATTTCCAGGACGGCATGGTAAACGTCCGTAACAAGCGATGCTCATATGACTCCTGCACCAAGCGGCCGAGCTTCAATTTCGAGGGCAGCAAGAACCCGGCGTACTGCAAGCAACATGTTCAACACGGCATGGTGGACGTCCGTAGCAAGCGGTGCTCACATAACTCCTGCACGAAGCAACCGAGCTTCAATGTCGACGGCAACAAGACCCCGGCGTACTGCAAGCAACATTTCCAGGACGGCATGGTAGACGTCCGTAGCAAGCGATGCTCATATGACTCCTGCACCAAGCGACCGAGCTTTAATTTCAAGGGCAGCATGACCCCGGCGTACTGCAAGCAACATGTTCAAGACGGCATGGTGGACGTCCGTAGCAAGCGGTACTCACATGAATCCTGCACCAAGCAACCGAAGTGCAACGTCGAAGGCAGAAAAACAGGGGCGTACTGCAGTAAACATGCTGTGGACGGCATGGTGGATGTCAATTCCAAGCGGTGCTCACATGGCTCCTGCACCAAGCGACCGAACTTTAGCGTGGAAGGCAGCAAGACGGCGGCGTACTGCAGGCAACATTCTCAGAACGATATGATTAACGTATCTCGCAAGTGGTGTTCACGTGATTCCTGTACCAAGCAACCATACTTCAACGCTGAGGGTAACAAGACGGCGCCGTACTGCAAGCAAAATGCTAAGGACGGCATGGTACACGCCCTTGGTAGGAGTTGTTCACATCACTCCTGCGTTAAGCAGCCACGGTGGGGTGTGCTGACGGGTGGTGCGGCCACTGCATGCTTCCAGCACAAGGGCGACCTCGCAGGCAGCCCCGTGATCAACTTCAAAGCAATGTGCAAGGTCGCGGGTTGTTGGAAGCTTTCAAGGTGGGGACTAGATAGGAAGCAGCCTACACACTGCCATGATCACGGTCCCCTCGAGGACGGGCTTATCTGCACTGTCGAACCATCTCGCAGCGCAAGACTTTGTAGTATCCCATCGTACGGTGCCGTGAGGGGTGCCTCGTTTGACGTAAAAGCTGAATGTTTCTTTTGAATGCTAAAAACGGTATCACAGATATATTTGGTCCAAACAGTTTTTTCACTGACGGGGGCCCTCAACTGAGGGCTACCCAATATCGTTGGAATATCGTTTGCGCTTTCAGTTGTTTTGTTGTGGTATACGTAGGCCGCGGAATTGTTCATAGGATTGAACGCATCATTTCTCGCTACCTCAATTTGTGGGTGAGGTATAGAGCTTCTCAAGTGAGGGGCCGCAGAAATGTTTAAGTGCACCCCTATTCCAAGAATGCGTCTCAAGGCGAATCGCACGTTGTGGGGGGTATAGTCCGGTCAGCTCTGATGGCATGCGATTGCTGGCGTAAGCAAACTGCTCTATAGTAGGCATTAGGAATGCCTGTGATGGGATGTTATGACGCTTGCCTAGGTACGTTTTCGCTATTTAGAGAATTCCCGCAGCTCACTTGGAAGTTTACATACCGGTTTCGGAGCGATGAAATCCGACGATCAGATACCGCAGCGCATCCCCATGCTATATATAGGATGTGCCATGTTTCTTCCCCTAGTTCATGCTAGTAGTGGGGGTGTCCCTTCGATGAACAGTTTTCCAGCTCCAAAATAATCAAGGCTTTTCACGGGTAATGATCCGACCCACGGATTGGGTCGGTACAGTTTCAAAATCTCGTGGGTTGCATCTGGAGGTGTTCGAAATCTCACGAGTCGGGTTGGGTCTGATCGGGTCAAGAGGTTTCCTAGTCTCAACCGTCGGCTCGGACCACCCAGACCCAACCCCACCCTTGCACTGGGACCTGACCATTGAAATGCTCTGAAACGTTCTTAGTGTAACTTCAGGTGTTTTGTACCCATTAGGGGAGTGCAGTGCTAAGACGTAGCAGGGCACTAGTAGTTAAGCCCACTATTTTCAAGTATATATAGATACAATGACGATATTGTTGGGGGTGTGCCCTGAGCGCTCCTCAGCTTTCTTAGACGTATTTCTTAGACCTAGGTATTTGCGTTTTTCGTGCTAGCGCGCGATGAGGTTTACCTCTCGGTCCGAAACTCCCTTTTCGTGCTTGCCGACCCCGACTGCACTGACTGTGCCGGGGGCGGCCTCAGCCGTGCTCTTGCCGTGTCGCGATGGGGCGTGCTGTACTCATTTTCTCTGCGCGGGCGGGCTGTGTTGTTGTTCCGATCCCCCCGTACCCACTAGGTGGTACCGCCTAATTATCACTCTACGCGTGATGTTCGTGCCGAAGGTTGACAGTGCCAAGCTCACGCCTTCACCCTGCCTCCCTCACGTAGTAGGTCAACCTGTGATATGTTTCGTTGCTGACCCTCGAGGGTGTGGATACGCCTTTCCTCGTCGTGCCTCACCGTACTCCACTGGCCCGACTGCTGTGTCGGGGGCGGCCTCGGACGTGCGTGATGTGATACTGATGCTGTTGCTACGTACTGCTGCTGTGCTGTTCTGCTGCTGCTGCTGATCATGTATGCGATATGTTTTTGCTGCTGATCCCTGTGAGTATGGTTGTGTAACCCCAGCCATCTCGGTGACGTGTCTCTCCATCCCAAAACTGAAACCGGATCCATCTGCGTCGGAACGGTGTCGTCTCGCAATTGGCAATCGCCGTCTCGGCGGGGGTCTTCTTCCAACGTAGTTTTCGTATGGTACGTACGCGTATGCTATGCTGCTGCTGCTGCTGCTGAGCTCGCTGCTCCAACGTATCCGCTGCCGCTTCGTACCGTCGATTGACTCGATCGATTGCCGCTCGACTGTTTTGTATCTGTCGAATCAGTACGCACGCCGAGCGTACGAGAGTACTCGTAGCGCTGTAGTGCTGCTGCTGCTGCTGCTGCTGATGTAGGAACGAGTAATGCGTTGTCGTGCCGGATGGCGGGCGGGTGACAATAACTTATTTTCACGTGTTTGCAGTATTTTCTTTCTCTTCAATCAAATACACGTGTATTTTTTATGCACCTCTTCGCAGTACTGTCGTACTACCGGCCTCGAGTTGCACACTCTCGTATGCCCTCAGCCATTTCGGTCATTCGCGGAGCCGCAGGCGGTCGTCAGCCCGCCACGGTGAAGCCCCCTTTGTATATGTGGTTTTTTGTTTTCCTATTTTCGTCAAGAAACAGAGGAAAACCGTCCGCCTGGTGCTTAGTCACTTGATAAAAGGCCTTGTTCGTGAGTCGCAGTACAGCATAACTATATCACGAATCCAGCAACTCCTAGGAAGTTTCGTTTGCAGTATTAAACTACGGCACCTCAATTCACCAGCTGCTCTCGAGAACGAAACACACTCGACACAGCACCACCGCCAGGGGGAACGCTGGCAATGCGAGCTCCCAACAAGGCCACGGCAACCGCTGGATGGCAACCCCTGGATACGTGCTTGAACAGGCGTTTGCGCAGCGACACCACAACCAACATAAGCGCGTGCCCGACGCGGGGTCTGGTGCGCGGGGGCGCGTGTAGAGGGGCGGAAAGACGGAGGGGGGTGGCCGGTCTCGTGTCTCGCCGTCTGACGCTCGTGGAGGGTAGGCGGTGGCAAGGAGAGAGTGTGCAACTGTTTTTATTGTGCGGCGAGACTACGAGTGCTCATTATCCACGCCGGAACGAAATGTAAAGAACGTCATGTACCCCTATTAACAAACTCATGGTCCCCGTACATCCGTCCACATATCGGCACGACGCACGAACCCCGAATGCTCACGGTCTCCGCCAGCCTCTGAACGAGCTCAAATTGCGCGCGGATCCTGCACACGCGCGTGGTCAACGGGCCTGCCTGGGGAAGAGAGATCAGGGCGCCCTCCTCCGGTTGCAACCGACGAGTGTTGGCGGATGCAAGACGATCGGGGGTACGAGGCTAGGAAGCACCGCACCATCCCCTGTTTTCGTGGTGTCATACACACGAGAACGAGATGAAAACCCTTTGATGAAAACATATTGTTTTGAAAAGCTAAACACGGACGTAAAAATTGTTGTGAAACATTGTTCGTTGTGCCGAAAGCCCGTGATCGTTCATTATTCAATCAGCAAGGACCGTTGAATATTCATATTGTATTAACCCAAGGTCCGTATTTTCCGATCGGAACGGTATGAAACACGAACCCCAGCCGGTGTGTTCGCGGTTCGCTGAGCCGAACAGATTCGTACAACGTGCCAATCCCGCACACCCAGGGACGACGGTCCTCCCTGGGACTGAGAGGTAGGTGGACTAGGGCGTGCGGGAGTCCGATGCTTGCCTGGGACTGAGAGGTAGGTGGACTAGGGCGTGCGGGAGTCCGATGCTTGCCGGGTGAGGACAATCAGGATAGCGCAGCTGGGGAGCACCGCACCACATACATTTTCTTTCACGGTGTCACACGTCGAACAGATAACGAGCACGATCTAGATCATGTAGATTATATGTCTGCCGTTATGTTTTTACGTTCACAATCTGTTTAATTCAAATCCGACACAGGAAACGTGTGCAAGATCGTTCATATCATCCGGCTGTCACCTGACAACATGATCTATGGACTATGCAGATCATATTGACCAGGAATCTCTCTGCCCTGAAATACATAGATCCTGAGCTGAGATATTATTTGTCCGATGCGTGAACTGTTTTGAACGATCTGCAGTAAGTGCCGTCCAACAGAAAAGCCTAATCTGAGCAGGACTTGAACACTTCTTGTGACACCAACGTTGAGCAGCCTTGGACATAGACCATTTTTGTCTACCTGGTAGCATTTAGTGTAGCGCTAGCTGCTTACCACGGTTTTTGGATTCTTTTTTTCTGGCCGTCCCCCAGAAAGTGACGCCTTGCGCTCTATTACAGTGGTTCTTATTGTTGGGTCTATACAGTCGCGCTCCATCAATAATGCGGCGTCTTGCCTGACAATAATGGTCGTTGTACAGAATTAAACAGTGAGCTACTCAGTCAGCGTTGACTGAGTGGCTCAGTGGTTCGTTCTGCATATCAAACAAAAAAAGTCCGTGGTTCAAATCCCACCAAGGCCGTATTTCCCCGTTTCTGGGAGAAAGGGGGATTGAGTGGAGAGAACCACTGTAAAAGAACACTCGACTAGAGTGTCGGAGATGGAGTGAACCTCTATGTAACGTAACTAACGACGAGAACAGGACCATATAACGAATAAACCAGGCGTTGATTAGGGGCTTGATCAACGCCGGAGGATGTTATCGGTGGGAGGGCGATCTGAGCCCAAAGGTACTTATTTTGTTCGTTATAAAGAATATATCACTGAGCTACTCAGTCAGCGCCGACTGAGTGGCTCCGTGGTTTATTCTCTATATCAGCTGACTGAGTGGCTCAGTGGTATATTCTTTATATCAAACAGATAACCCCGCGGCGAGTGCTTCGATAGAGGTAAAACTTTTTCGCGTTTTTGATTTCTGAATTACGGGGCTCGTTATCCCGAAATCGTCGGGATGTCATTCTTGTTTTGAATTTTGATTATATTTTATACGTAGGCCATGGGTTTGTCCATGGGGTTGCACTAATAGTTTACTCAAAATCCGTTTGTGGGTGAAGATCAGAGCTCAATTTTAGGAGCCGCAGAAAAAACACTGGTACACCTCTATCGTAGCATGTGTCCCGCACTAAAGTAGGACCCCGAACTAATTCGGGATAGTGCGGTACTCTGGAAGACGAAGTCTTCACAAGCGATTTTCACCCCACCGCTCCATGGTACTAAGGGGTGCCGTACTACAGTTTGTTTGTCCTTCCGTTGTTTATTTATCCTGCGGCGAATGGGAGGAAGTTTAAGCATAAGCTCGCTACACGTCCACGTATGTTCGTACGTGTCGTGTTTCAGCTTCACTATTATATGCTGCATTCGCAACGCAGCACTGACTTGCGCGACCTCCGGCTTCCGTGGCAGTTTAAGCTGCTCCTACTGACGGCTGCCGTGGCTAGCTACAGTGACAGCGTGGCCACCTAACGCGGCTGTCGCGTTCTAATCACAAAGATGGCAATCGAGATTGTGGTCCCGATTCAGTAGTAGAACGGTTTAACAGAGACGACGGGGGAAAACGTCGGCACCGATGCATGCTACGATAAGAATGGCACCTTTTGGTGGAAACAAACCAAACCGAATCTGACCAATGGGGTTTTGCGCAAGTGAGGAACAACCCAATAGCGTTGGAATGCCATTGATGCTTTGCAATACTACTCGTTTTATACACAGACCATGCGAGTTTTTATCAGGTAGCTTGTTCATGTTTTTCTTGTAGCCAGGTTAGGGTTAGGGTTAGGGTTAGGGCTGCTAACAATTTGGATGGCGCCTGTACAGCATCCGCCACACGAAACAACGCGTAATTTTTAGGTTAGTGGGTGCTACTTTTATCTGTAGGTCGGATCGCATTGCAACCCGTTGTACACCATGCCCGTACACGAGCGCTCGTATGTATGCTGCGCGCAATCATCATCCAAGGAAATAGGACAAGACCGCATGTCCATGTTTTTAATGCTGCGCTTGGGTTCCCACCTTGTGAGACGACGTCATAGGACATCGCTCACAGTGGTCACTATCTCCCCCAACTATAAGAGGGCACATTGCCATCACCACTCAGTGTCATCATCTGCATTACCACTTACGGTGGCTGGGGGCTCAGCCGTGTTGTCCCTAGGCTCAATCATCATATCCGCGCTTTAGAGGCCATCCCCGCAATTGACCATAGTCCCGAACACGAGCAAAACGTCTGGTCAGTGCCCGCTTCAGCAGCAGCATCACCAATAGCAGCAGCAGCAGCGCCAGTCAACAGCTGCGTCAGCATCAACATTAAGGTGCACTCTTTCGCACTACCTGTGGCACCTTCAATGGCTGCCCTTCCAACCGACTTAGCGCCAGGACTTGCACCAGCACCAGCAGTGCTAGTCGACAGCAGCAGCAGTGCCAGCGTTGGTCAGCAGCAGTAGCGCCACAATCCGCTCTAGTCAGTAGCGGTTGCAGTAGCACCGGCATCACCACCAGAACCCGCAGCACCTGAAGCGACTGGCCATAACGTGACCGAAACCGGCGCACTCCTTCGCACTACCCGCGCTGCCTCCAGCGACCCCCCCTTCAAAACTGCTTCGACTACCGCGCGCCTGGGCAAAGCTTGCGGATCCACCTCGAATTTCCATGGCAAAAGTCTGACTTCCGTCTACTACCCCTGCTGGGCCATCAACGCCCCGGCACCCCACCTGCACCATTGGAAGGGATCGTCATAAGAGTGTATCGCATGTCGGATAGACCAGATCACTGTACTATACAGATCACACGAAACATCTATATGGGTGTGTATCATCTGAAGACGGTTCCACGGGGCCGATCCGTCGGTTATGAATCATCTGTACATGTGTTTCGACTTTGGTCTCCTACCCCTGCTGGTTCAGTGTCTTTCCTGCCCCCCACCTGCTCCATTGGATTGAATGCTACGTGGGACAGATCAAGTCACTGCTGTACTGTACGGATCAGACAGGTCATTTTCACACGGATCTGCATCGTCCATCCCCTGCTATTACTGGTCGTGGACATCCCGGCCCCCCACCTAGTTCGTTGGATTATATCGGTTGTCGGACAGATCAGATCACTGTTGTACGGTACAGATCACAGAGATCATCTTGATGGCTCTGCATCCCCTGTAGACGTTTCCACGGGGCCGTTCTCTGGGTATGAATAAGCTGTACCTGGTACATACTTCTTAACATCGGTTTCCTTACCCTAGCTGGTACATTGTTGTCGTTTCGGCACCCCGCCTGCCTCATTGGAATTGAATCGCACCTCGGACAGATCAGATTCCTGTTCGGATCATACCGATCAATTTTACAGACATGCATTAACGATACATGTTTCCACCGGGCTAATCTACAGGGCACTTCTATGGATTGTCTGACCAAGTTTGGGCAGAATCGTAAATATCTACAGGGAGCGGTCATGCTGTCGAGCGGTCACCCGGGTTTATAATCACATCGTACTTTGATCTTATGCGATGTGTGTAATATAACAAACCTCCTGCGTCGAGTTTCCGAGCCGGTTTTCTCCACACCGAAGGGGCGCGCCTACAACGAACATCATGGCTTTGGAAAGGTCTCGTAGAGCTGGGAGATAATTTCATTTGTGCAGAGGTCGGCGTTTGCACTCTCCCGGTTGCCGAGAAATTCAACAGCTGCGCGATTCGTCCGATGGAATGAGTTATCTTGGTCGTAGCGTGCGGTAGGCTCGGAGGATTAGGTGTTGGTTTGGATCTACCAGCTTATGACGGATAAAGCCGTGCTGCAATAGAGGTAGCCCTTTTTGGCGTATCGGTTTTCTGAATGACGTGGCTCCTTAACCCGAATATCGTCGAGGTGTCGTTCTTGTTTTCGCAGTGTTTTTTGTGCTATACCTACTACAGTAGCGCACGAGATTTTGCTTACGAGTATCGGTGTTACACTTCCAGTTTTTCTTCAGTTTTTGTGTTTGGGTGGGATATAGGGCTCCTTCAGTGAGGAGCCTCGGGAACGTTAGGTGCTTTTATTACCGTAGCATGGGTCGATGCGAGTCGAAGAGGATTGGGGAACTTGGGGAATATACACGCGCGGCCAATACCAGCACAACAACACACAGGCGACGCCAAAACGGCCAAATCTCTTTGTGAGGGTCAGGACGGTGATGAACGATGGTCAGTGCAGAGAGGATGTTTTTGTGTAGACATTTGCCAGGACAAGAGATATCGAACGTCGAAAAATCTAGGGGGGTGACTCTTTTGTGGGCTAACCAGACACAGAATATTCAACACACATTTCGAATATCGGTCCGGAGTGACATTTTCCGGCGTGATGGCTCTAATAGAACACCTTTGCTGGCGTTATATCTTCAGAGATGCGATGAAAACGTTCTGCACCTTCGTGGGACATCCCATGGGATGTCCAATAGGATATCGAACATCCCATGGAACATCCAATCGGATGTCCCTAGCGATCTCACGGGATGTTCGAAGGGACACACCGTGGGAGATGCCATATGGAATGTCGCATTGGGCAGCTCATGTACATTACCCCATCTATCTGTGTCCGAAAAGTCAATTGTGAAGAAAGCTCTATATAATCTAGATCGTGATCTCGTGGGATATGTCATATGAACTGTCGCATTGGACAGTCCATGTATATTACCCTATCTTGCTATGTTCGAAGAAAGGATCTTGATCGTGATCATTCCAATCTGCCAATCCCATCTCCACTCCGTCGAGGATGACGCACCACTGACCGTCGCCGGTTGCTCGGAAAGGTGGATGATGGACCTGTCAGGGACAACAGACACACGACGGAAGAACGGCGCACAGAGTACGGACGTTTCCGAAAATCGGTAGGATCTACATATGTACGTGCGTGACCGGCATAGAGACTGGGTGACGAAACTATCCAAAACTGTACCAGTTACCAGTTCCCAGTTACCAGGTATGGGTGATGAACCTGACAGCTCTACAAACGCTCGACGGTACAGAGTACATAAATTGGTCCGCGGGATCAACAGACAATCGACAGTACAGAGTACGGATGTTATTTGGTGCTCGAAGTAGGGGGTGATTAACCTGTCCAGCCAACAGACACACGACGGCGCAGACTCCTGGCATTCGTCATCAGGCATCAGGTGCGAAAAAATATATATGGGTGATGAACTTGTCAAGTCAACAGACTCCCTACGGCGCAGCGTGCGGACGTTGGTGATTCGGTGCTAGGAAAACAAATGGTATGCATGGTGTGGTTTTAGTGTGATCATTTCTGCCTAGGTATCGAAAATAAGGGCGCGGACTCGCACATACCAGGTATGTGTTCTCACTGGATGAACCTGTCAAGGCAACCGACAGACAAAAGCAGAGCTTGTGGCATATATTTGAAAACAAAGAAGAAAAATTGGGAATTTTTTATTTTTTCGACAACGTGTTCGATGAGAATGACCCTTCCACGACTGTACTGCCAACATAAAAAAACACCACACTATATTCGAGTGGTCTGTGTCCCTGAAAACGTTGATGTAGTTTTAAAGGACGGAGTCAACGTGAAAATGTGCCGAAGTACCTTCAGTGGTTGCATTCATAGTCCAGTTTTGGCGATGCCCCGACGCCGGCTGGGTGGCGTCATCTTCCTTTTTGATGTGTTTTTGTTTGGTATATATTGTTAGATTCGTTTTTAGTATTCGGTACAGGCGAGATGATGACGGTATGGGTACCACAGCTGTCAGAAACAGTAAGCAGGTGACAGACCATGTGGCAACGATCCTACAACTACAGTAGTAGGTGCATTCGGAGCTTAACATGGTTGCTGCCTCAGACGCTGGTTGGGTGGTGCCATTTGCTTTGTTACCATAGCTATTGGCTGTCTGTTTCGCTCAATTTTCGTTTTTGTCGTGGCGTCTTGTTTCACTCAATTTTTGTTCTTCCTGGGCGCCTCATCCCTCCGCCCCTGCGTTGGTTTTTTCTTTTGTCTTTCCGTTTGTTTTTTATTATTTATTTGTGTCTTGCTTGTTTCCTTCTTTCTCATTCTTCTTTAATTTCTCCCTTGCAGGCAGACTGGTGCGCTGGCTTGAATATGCCCCGCCCTCGTATTCATCGCGTTTGGCATTGCATGGCCAAATCACCTTGCTGTATTTGCGATGTGTATATCTGTCTTGTAGTTTGTGACCACGGCGATCGTCTGTCTAGAAGGTGGCATCGGCACGGACACATATTGTGCTGGATGTAGATGGGTGGAAAGATGTGTTTAGTGTGAAGAACACACACAGGATGTGGATAGAACGACAGGGCCTTGAGCAGGGAATGGCTGCGCAGCAATTGGTTCTATGTAACCTTTTTTCACGTTTCTCTTGATATTGTTGGCTTTCTCTTGAAGCCAAAGCGAGGTGCATATCGCTGAGTTCGGTTGTGAGCTTAGGGAGTTGTGCTCCCTAGGGCAGGGTGAAAGCACCGCCTGAACCTAGATCCACGTATGCCCCATGTATATAAGGTGCACATATAGCCAATTACCCACCAGATGTGTGATATGTGTACTCTTGGTACGTTGTGTCTGACGTACGCATCACACTTTCAAGGCGTGATGGCTGTGTTCTTACAATCAAACAACCACTGCACAATCAGTCGTCTTATGTCGACTGCCTGAAAATACTCCGGGCTGTTGATTACCTATTTCTCTCCATTTTTATTTTTTGTTCTTTGCTTTGTTCTTCTACGTATCTTATTATTATTTTCTTTCTTTTTTGTAAATATGTTCTGGTGTGCTGGCGTGCATATGTTCCGCTCTCGTATTCATTGCGGTTGACATTGCATGGCCGAATCACCTTGCTGTGTTTGCAGTGTGTATTCGTGTCTTGTAGTTTGTGACCACAGAACTCGTCTCTGTATGAGGCATCGGCACGGACACTGGTTGTGCTGGATGTAGATGGTTGGAAATATCAGTTTTAGTGTGAACAACGCACACACATTGCGACACTCGTGAACACCAGACCTCCTCGAGAGAGGGTTGCCTTAGTGGACAACGAGAGCACACGCTACATGCGACTGCGCCAGAATGATATATTTGATCTACTTTTAAGATAACAAGGCACGGTCGTTCATTATGTGTGTGTTCTTCACATTAAAACTGAACCCAACGTCTCCTGTGTGAACCAATTTTTCAGACTAACAGTCGTATCGCCCAGGCTTGGGGCTACGATATGTATTCGAGGTTTGAGGAACATACTCTCGGTTATCTCGAACGGGCCGACATGCAGAAAAGGTTGGCTACTTCACGTTCAATCAAGCAGTCCACAGATACTGAGCTTCCCGGTAAATTACTACCAGCAAGCTTTCATGGCTCCCCAGCCAAAAGAAAGAACGACACTGAAGATGCGCTCGCTGTTGTTAACCGTCGAGGAAAGCCCCATCATATGATCACAGTAACTTGTAATCTCGAATGGCCAGAAACTGTCGACAATCTAAAACCGCATCAAACGGCACCTGATCGTCCTGATTTATGTTGCCGCGTTTTCAAGCACAAACTTGCTCAAATAATGTCGTATTTAAAAAGCGGCAAAGTCGAAACCCAAGCGATGAAATTTTCACTTCTCTTACGCTACTGGACTGCTTCGAATCTTACACTGTTGTCAAGAAAAAAAAGGACGACCCTGTCCCTTCTACTCCACCCCCAGGAAAAATGGTTGGACGCGTACAACAACATTGTTTCTCGAAGAACGTCATCCCACGTTTGACGCATCAAATTCCAAACCCCCGCCGGTGGGGATCTGTTTTACCTTCGTCTCCTCCTCCATATAACCGCTGCCAGATCCTTTCTCGAACTGCGTATCATTACCTCCCCACAGTAAGTGCTTACTGAGTATCCCAGATTCCACGACGCGGCTAAAGCGCAGGGCCTCATCGCCGGCGACGAATATGTTATATATATGGAAGAAGCTGCTGCTTTCGAAATGGCACACCAGCTACGAGGTCTATTCGTCACCCTCATTGTAGACGGGGGGCCAGCTCCAAAGTTATGGAATGATTACCAAGACTGCCTTATTGAAGATATCTGCCTTCGACTCGACAGAGACGAAACCATACAAGAAGCATTTCGTCAAATTAACCTTAAACTTCCACTTCATTGTAAAGCGAATGATCAGCTCGGCCTTCTGCCCGCAAAACATCGACACACAGATTAAGAACGAATGAAAAAATCATTTCATCCAGACAACGAAGCGTCATTCGCCGACCATCATGAACCTCTCCTCACCTCCGATCAACATCGCATATACACCACCATTGTCAACGCCGATAAGAACGGACAATCACAGCATTTCATGATAGACGCCCCAGCAGGAACCGGCAAGACCTTTACCGAGAAGGTCATAGCGTCGCGTTTAAGAGCGGAAGGTACGACTGTACTAGCAGTCGCATCGACAGGCATAGCCGTACCCCAGCTACCTGGTGGGTGGACCGCCCATTCCATGTGTAAACTTCCTCTCCACCAAATTGTTGTACCTGGAACCGTTTGCGACATCAGAAGCGAGTCCCAACAGGCTGAATTAGTCCGAAAATGCGATCTAATAATATTTGATAAACCACCAATGACTCACTTATATTGTATCGAAGCTCTCGATATTATTCTACGAGATATCATGCGCAATGCCCGCATTTTCGGTGGTAAAACTTTGCTTTTCAGTGGGGATTGGAGGCAGATTGGACCCATTGTCTAGTTCGGCTCAGCATCGGACACCGTTGAAGCGGCTTTCATATCTAGGCACTTGTGGCAACACATTGAACGCATGCGCCTCACCGTTTCCCAAAGAGACAAAAACGATGAATCCTATGCTTCCTTTGTACTAGCAGTAGGCGAAAACCGTCAATCTACTGTTCGTTTCCCCGACGGGGCCGACCTCATTCCCCTCTCAAACTCCCACGATGACAATACAACAGACAATTTCACACTTCAGTATACAACTGAGTTCGAAGATCTGATGAAATTCGTCTATCCTGACCTCAGTCAGGACACAAAAGTTCGTCTATCCTGACCTCAGTCAGGACACACGACGTCTCCACGATAGAGCCATCTTAGCTACAACTAACGCCTCAATCGACGGATCAAATGACGATATCGCCGCGATGCGCCCTGGCAACGCAGCTACAGCTTTTAGCTCCGACACCCTCATAAGCGACGAAACTAACCCCAATACCGCTTTCACATCACCATAACACCTCAATAATCTTAACGTTCAAGGTGTCCTACCTCATGAACTCACCCTCAAATCCGACGCTCTTGCAATGCCCATTAGAAAACTCAACTTTTCTGAAGGGCTTGTGAATGAGCAAAAAGTCGTCCTCCGCGGATTTTTCCAAACTCGCGAGTTATTCAAGGAGAACTCCTCACACCCGAGAAATCTGTTATATTGATCCCCCGAATAATGTTTCACAGCCAAGTAGGTCGACAAGGTATTACTTTTCAGCGTGTTCAACTCCCCCTCAGAATTGCCTACTCTCTCACAATCAACAAATCACGGTGTCAAACCCTCTCCCGCATAGGTCTTGATTTAAGAAGCGACGTCTTTGCGCACGGGCAACTGTATGTTGCCCTCGGTCGTGCCAAAAACCGGCAATCCGTCATGTGCCTCATTCCTCCGTCTCATGTTCTCAACGGCGTTCCCCACGTTGCAAACGTTGTATACACTCCGTTGGTTGAAGCCGCAACAGGCGTTTCCACTCGATCTTCACAACCACCTTCCGGTCAGCCACCTCCCTATCAACCACCATTACATCAACAACCATCTCCTCCACCAAATTCGTGGTGTATGCACCGCGAAGTCAGTGACGGATCTTGCGGATATCGAGCACTCGCCGGTCACATTCTCGGAAATGCTGAAAGGCATTTACATATTCGCAGTGAAGTTGTACAATACCTCAACGTCCACCGTGACAACCCTGCTTTCCACATCTCCGGTGCCACAAACCAAGAACAACTTTTCGTTCATGGCGAACCCCCACGCCAATACTTCTCCTAGAGAGAAAAGGATTTCGTGCCCGCAGTTTTCTGATTGGTCAATTTTTTTGGTTGTAAATTTTGATTGGTGGAAAATCC
>JAYJMJ010000552.1:4338211-4349349 GCA_036873875.1 Laminaria ephemera | reverse complement strand
AGAGGGGGGGGTGAGGCGGCGAGAGAGGAGAGAAGGAGGCGGGGGGGCGGGGGGGGGGAGCGGGAGTAGAACTGAGAGGCAAAGGGGGGTACGTGGACTTGCTCGAAGAACTATAAATACAAATCGTGCCGTTTGGTCGGCGGGATATATAGAGGAAAATATATTCTGTCTCTGCTTCTACCTGTGGTCTCTTTAGGAACGAGACACAGGCCATGCTGTTTCCCCGTCTCCTCTCTTCCTGATCACCCGCGCCAAAATGTTAACGCCCACCCCCCCCCCCCTGCCCTCCATCCCCCTTCACCTTATCCTGCGCTTCCCGCTGCAGGATCCATGCGATCTACAAGTACTGCAGCTACTATGTCCACTGAGGTTGGACACGAAGAGGACATCAGCGCAACCACCTCCATCAGGGAGTACCGCGTGGATATGGCGGAGGAGGACGACGGCGAGGGGTTACGGCCTCCCGTTACCATGGAGGAGGAGGCCGAGGCGGCCGGGGTGGATGTGAGGTCGTTTGTGGCGATGGATGGGGGCAGAATCGGAGGTGCTGGGGGTGAGGGCGGGAGTGTTGGACGTCGGAAACGGTGTTGTTGTAGTTTATTTTTGCATTTTTCATGAGGCAAGCACGAGGGAGCGAAGCGACCGAGGCCGAGTTTTTCCTTGAAAGGCAAAAAGGCCTCTTCATTGCTGAGTGTGTACAGGCTTCCACTATTGAAGTAGCTAATAAAACTTTGTACCAGAACGAGCGCGAGTTTTACTTTGTCTCCAGTGGTTTGGTGGTAAACGTCGTAGCCACCGAGGTTAACTTCGCGAGTTCGAATCTCGCCCAGGGAATTTGTTTTGTGCGAAAATGGACACATAGATAGCACGTACAGTAGTGCGTGTGTGCACAACTCAACGCGAGTCGACGATGGAATAAAATGGTGGACCTTTCTCGCCATAAAAAAGAAGTCATGCACCCTGGTGGGGGGGGCGAAGGAGTGTCTGCAATGTGACTCCGGCTCTGAGTTAATAAAAGGGAGGGAGCTGGAGGAAAATTGCAAAGAAAACAGACGGGATGGAAAATGTACTTCTTTAAATGCACATTTAGTGTAGTGTAACAGTTATAATGGCATTTGGCTTTTCTGTCCGGCAATATGCAGCGTCTTTCTTGCTGTTTTCCGTGCAGGGTTATATCTTATTTTTTACTTCCGTACTTCCTTCCGTCATCAGTTCTGTCCTTCCTTCCTTCCTTCCTTCCTTCTTTCCTTGCGCCCTCCCTCCCTTTCTTCCTTCCTTCCTATCAATTTATCGATTCATATATTATATATCTCTCCACGTATCCATCTAGACTATCCATCTATCCATCTATATGGAGACGATCTATCCATCTACGTATCTAACCTAACCGATCTATCCACTAACCCCTTCAGGCCCCATGTACAGCGAAAAAAATAACGACGAGCGCGGGCTTATCTAGCGTATAGTACGAGCGAACATCAGTACAAGTATTACCACGCCGCACGCGTGTAGCCCAGCTCCTTACATATATAACAGCAGCTCGAACACGTCCCATACCCCAGCGGCCCGGGCTATCATACATCGTGTGGTCAATGCCGCAATCGTCATTGTTTTAGCTTTCGCCATTTTTTCCCTATGAAGGCCCAAGGGTGTTAATAGTTACTAGACTATAGTTTCTAACTTCCTGTTTTCTCTCTTTATTTCGATCCCGTAATATACGTCCGTGCGTTATCTTCGCCGTTGTTGCTGCTGTGTGTCTACCTCCGAAGGGGTGTCCGAGGCGATATTCGAGGCCAACCCCGGCTGGGTGCGGCTTTTGGGCCGCTCCGGTGAGGTGAGTCAGGCGCTGGATGCAGCCGCGGACAACAACATCATCACCAACACCAACACCAACATCTACACCAACGCCAACACCAACACCAACGTCTATACCAACAGCAACACCTACACCAACGGCAACTCCAACGCTATTGCCTGCAACTACATCAACACCAACGTTATTGCGATCGTCAACTACAACCACGACTCCTACGATGCCATCAGGGACGCCCGCAGAGCACCTTATGACGAAAATCGCAGTGTGAACGTTAACGTTGCCGACGAGGACGGCGCGGAGGAAAAGAAGGAGGAGGAGAGCGACATCAACGGCTCCCTCAACGTTAGTTCCAACGCCGTGTACTTCCCCAACCTCATTTCTTTCGACCACGATAGCGAGGAGGAGAAAGAGGAGACAAAGTTCCATGATGCCCTCACCGCCAACCAAAACGGAAACCGTGTAGCCGACCTCATCACTTTCGACCACAACAGCAGGGAGGAGAAGGTGGAGGAGGCACCACACGCGGAGAGAGTTGTGGCCGTTAGGGGAAGCCCGGGGTGGGAAGGGTGGGGGCAGCCGGAGAGCGGTATACGAGGGAGGACTGGGGGTGGCAGCGTCCCTCCCGGACTCGGCGGCGTACCCCTTGCTGCCAGTTCTGGGTACGATGCCCCCCCATCCTCTGGTGTCAATGCCCCGCCCGGACTCGGCGCCCCCTTTGTTGCCGGTGCTGGGTTCGGTGTTGCTGTCGAGATCGCCCCTGCTGTCCCCGCGTTGTCGTCTGCGGGAGACTCATCTCAGGGGAGTTCGTTCGTCAGAGGCGGTGGTGGTGGTGGTGGTGGTGGGGATGAATGGAGTGGGTGGGGCGGTCCTGGTGGTGGTGACGGTGGATTGAGTGTGTGGGGTGTTGGTGGGGGTGGTGGAGCTGGTGGTGCTGGTGGTGCTGGTGCTGGTGGTGCTGGTGCTGGTAGGGGAGGTGGTGGTGGTGGGGGTGGTGGCGGCGGGGGAGGGGGTCAGCTTGCTGCGTGGCAGGGGCGGACTGCGGGGACGCAGCTGGAGTCGCCCCGCCGGGTCGAAGCTTCGAGGGCTATACCGACCGACCGCATGCCATGGTGAGTGAGGCCAGGCAGGATTTTGTTTTTTGTTGGTTTCGTTATTAGTAGGTGTATTTCATTCATATTTTCACTCGCATATTTTGGTATTAATATGATACGTACAGTAGTATTGTTGGCGTTATTGTTATATGGTATTCGCATTTTTTATTGTTATCTTGGTTATTACCGTTGGTATGGTTGCCATCCGACAATGTGCAGCGTGAGTGTCAATGACAAAACTTTACGAGGAAAACAACTGACATTCACACAAAACCGTAAAAGTACGACAATCATATTCGATTCGATGTACACAGTTGAAGCTCATGCTGTACACTGTCGGACGGAAAAAATAAAAGATGAAGTTAAGAAAGTATAGGTTGAATTATTTTGCACGAAACATAAGATATTTCTTTCGTACCGAAATTAGTGCAGGACACTTTCTGCCCCAGGCAATAATTTGGGCCTGGCCCGAAAGAAGATTTTCTTGAGTGGTGCCGCGCACGTACTGTGTTTGAGTCCCACATGAGTCGAAGACTCTCCTACAGGCGGTTGTACTGCTGTGGTATGTACCAGGTATAATATGGTGTGTCTTTTCGTATTCCCATCCGGATCAAAACGATGTCGATTGACGGCACTCTTGCCCGTTGACGGACAGACGTCAAGGACAGCCGTCAAGGAATTCCCCACACTAAAACTATTACATTACGTAACAAACATGTCGGTTGACGGCACTCTTGCCCCTTGACGGGCAACCGATAGGGAGCCCCTCACACTAAAATTAGTATATTTAGTCTAAAATGTCGGTTGACGGCACTGTTGCCCCTTGACGAATAGCCGTCAAGGAACTCACCACACCAAACCCAGTATACTAAGTCGAAAGAGACATTGACGGGTCAAATCTAGACGGTAAATGTTCAGCTTTGATCCGGATGGCATTCGTAACCTCGACGCCCCTTCTTCCGTGTTTATTGGTGTTCTGCATACTAGGGTGTTTGCGATTTCAAAACTCTTTTTGGTTGGACAAAATGAAAAACTAGTATTGAAACAGACGAATTTCATATCCCATGACCAACCAACCCAAGAAAACATTAGGTTGGAAATTGAAAAAATGGTAGGAAAAAAAAAACTAACCTAATTTTTATCTGAGTTTTCTTGGGTTGGGTTGGCCTTGGATTGTGATTTTTGACCGTTTCAACACTGTTCTTATATGTTTCCTACCCAACTCCTACCCAACCAAATTTGGCATCCCGCAAACACGCTAACAATGGGGGTTCGGGAAGGCAGTCGGGGAAGCAAGGGTTCGCCAATGATCATAGCTGCTTGAGATGTTGCTCTTGAAACGTGTCGTGTTCAAGAGTCCGCGCTTGCTGTGGCTTGGCTGATTTCTGCCACGGTGGCGTTTGGCTGAATACGCACGACGAGTGCTTCAAAACAAGGAATCCTCTAACGCTGCACCTGGTACGCCTTCGAAAGCTTAGCACGACGAGCAGGAGAAAAAAAAAAATAGCAGAACGGGCCGGAGGCTGCTGACGGCCTCGAAGGGTTCCCACTCTTGCACCAAGGTTATCCCAGCTTTTCTACAGCAGTTAACAAAATACGCCAATGTCCAGGAACAAGAACTCACCTCAAGCGTGGTAGGCCACTGCTGAACGTAAATAAGGCTTAGCCCCAGCACCGTCGCCAAAACACGCTGCTCCACGTAGACCGACAGCTTTCCTGTCTGGTGTCATCATCATAATCCCCGTCATCATCGTCGAGACACAAACGACAGGCAGAGGGAATGAGACTAGGTTCCAGGTGGAGAGGATAATTCTAAGATACAGGTGGGGGGGATAATACCAGGTTACAGGTGCAGGGGATAGCACTATCAAATACCTGGTAGGCGTTTCGTCACAGACGAACGGATCGATTTTGGGAGTCTTTATAATATAATGCCCGTCCAGACTGCTGTAGGGGGATGAAAATATCGCACTTCTGCGTTTGTTGATCGCTGTACCTGGGTCCCACAAGGGTACTGCTGTAACGCTATGGCCCCATTTTGGGAACTCAGACGGAGAAAAGGCACACACCAGGTACACCATTCTGGGCGGAAATATAGGGAACGTTGGGATATTAACATGAATACCAAACGGTCCTTACATTTCCGTCCAGTGTGTTTAAATTCCGTGCATAGGGACAGCCACCTACCCAACAACAATTTTTGCGCGCTCCGAGCGATTGGCCAGGCTTCGTGTCTTCTCGTCCTCAATGCCTGTGTCGTGTCAAAAAGAAATTCCGACTTGAACACGCTTTGCCGGCGAGAACAGCTCAATCTACATTTTTTTTTTTTTCGCTTCGGACTATATGTCATGCAACATGGAGTACCCCGTGCACTACAATTAATACTAATGCTGTGTGACCGGCGAAGCCCTCGCTGTAAGCACGCGATATCCGTCTCCCGATGACCTACTGTGTACCAGTGCACTTCGTATGAATAGGAATTGAACTCATGCCTGTTGTTCTCGAAGTGTCGACGGTTTTCTTGTTTCTTCGCCAAGTGTTTTCGAGCTACCACCACTGTACTTGTCCATACCGAATCTACAGGTACTCGACATAACAGGTAAATGAGCTAGCTGATGTGCGAACATCATCATCAGAATAAGTATTTGTTGCACACCTTGTACCTGCCGAGCTGCTTTGCCGTCTTCCCCTCCAGCTCCTGCTTGTTGCGCGAGAACATGACCCTTAAAGCCGCCAGCAAACGCTCGTCCACCTACCCGTCAGCAGACGCCAACAAACACAGCGCGAGAGAATAATAAGCGTCTCCATATCCCCCGTGTATACATAAGGTGCGGGGTGCGGGCGAAAGGATAAAGACGAATGACCAGCCCGCCAAGAGCTAGCGACCGGCAAGAAACGCTAACGACCATGAACTCTTCCATATATATGGCTACCTGGTAGACTATACCAGGTATGTTTATACCAGGTGTATAAAAGCGAGGTTGAGACGATGACGGGCGGAGCGTACTCGATCCCGTCCAGCGTCACGGAAATAAACAGGATTTTGTTCGTACGCACAGACGATCAATCGCTTTCCCATAATAGCTCAAGACAATCGCACTACCCATCGTCCTACCGCAAGTGGAACATCAATACACGAAAAACAATAAAAGCCCGCGCCCCTTAGAGTGCCAGACATCACATCCACAGACAAGCTCCCCCCCCCCCCCCCGCGCCAACAATCCCATCTGACCCTCCATGCTGATTCATCCCAGCATAAATATGTATATACCGCCGCTACGAAATGTCAAGGTCCAAATTTTCCGAGGGTCGCACCGGCAACCTCCCGCGCGTCGAATCCCCCCCAAGGTGAACGCTAAGGTCTGCTCTAGGGCCGTCTAGCCGTAGGTCGACCAGGACGCGCTGTTGCCACGGCTCCAAGGCGTCTGCCTCGAACCGCGCCCCGAAAGGCTCGTCGAGGATGCCAGCCACGATGCGAGCAGCCTTCAGCACCTTTTTCTGTTCACGAAAAACACAAAAAACACACACAAACGAAAACATGGGGGAAAGGGACGAAACTTTACAACATTGTTGTAATCCCATTGGGACTTCAACGGGAAAGACTGCCGAAAAATTGGGAAAAACTGTCGGAAAACTGTAAAAAAAACTAGCTGCATCCTACTAAGAACCACTTGTGAGGCGGACTTCCGCACCTTGTGCGTACTTTCTTGCATATCGGATGACAGCTTCGAATTAATTTAGGGTGGGGGGGTGGAAGCTCAATCTCCATAAAATTGCACCCATGTTTTTGCGCGGGCTGCTGAGGCGGGGGGTGTAACCAAAACTGCACAAGAGTAACCAAAAGTGAACACCACGAAGAGAAACAACTGTGCGTGGGGGAAAAAACGTTGCGCAAGAAAGCCAGCAACAGACGACGCTCCACGCCAGACCGGACTAAAAAGAAATCGATTGCAAACCTCGATTACTCCGAGCCCAGTCCAATTCACCGTCGACAGCAGCGCACCTCGAACGTAAAGGTGTTGCACTCGTTTTGCTTCTTCAAGTCCACAAAGCCGTACTTGCAAAGCCGCTCAGCGTTACTGTAGTGCTCCCGGATCTCCAGGCTGCTCCCCTTAGCCACGGGCTGGGTGGTCACCAGTCGAACCTCGGGTCGATCCGGCCTCTCCTCTCCCTCCTCAACTTCCTCTCCATCGCTCGGCCACGCCGACACCACCTGGAATATAATAAATAATACGACAAGTGGTTGTCGTCGAGAAGTGTTTGACGTCGAGATGTACTTGTCGTCGAGAAATGTTTGTCGTCGAGAAATGTTTGTCGTCGAGAAATGTGTGTCGTCGAGAAACACTTGTTGTCGCGTTTGGCGGCTTCGCCTGGGCGACGGCGGAACTATAGGATTTACACCGTCCGTGAAGCGCATCCAAACAAGGCCAGCACTGCGTACATTATCTCCACGGACATGTTGCGGCTACCTCGCCCATTGCGTCCCTGCAGACCCGGATCGAGCTACCGTACGCCATGCGCCAAACAAATAACACAGGTCTATACCATATACTGTTAAACAACCATGTAAGCAGTGCTGCTATGGTATTCCATACCAGGTGCCATCCTACAGTATGCTTCGCATGGGGCGGTGAGCACTGTTGCCATTACCGGGCGGCATACGTGACTGCTTACTCTACAGCAGTGGGAAACTTCATGGTCCCCAGCTGGATTGATATAGAGCGCGGTCGATACGTGGCATGACCACCTCGTATACGTGCGCAATAAAAACACCCCCAGCACGACGCACGCCCTTTGCCGCCACTGCCGACAAACCAATCACTATTAATAGAGCTGTGACTTGGCTGGACTTCACGGCTAGTTATTACTGGTAGTTAGCTACTAGTTGGGTGGCGGAGTAATTGCCAACTAAATGACTAGCAGTAATATTTTTTAATTAAAACCACAAACACGCCAGTCAGACGCAAAGACATAGAACTCCGCAAATTACCGCACGCAACCAATCATCATACCTAGCCAACTACCTGGTAGTAACTACTCGGCGACTTTTAGTCAGCCAAGTCCTACCAATCACGGCTATACAGCGCCTTCCTCAAGCAGCAACAAGTGACAGAAATTGAGACGCCTATGCAGGCCATGTAAAGAAACATATAGGATACAGTATGGAAGAAGCGATTTTTTTTGTGTACGGCGTGTGGTTCCAGTATTACGAGAAGGGGTTTTGGATAAAACACCCCAAAACCTAACCCTAACCCTACCCCTGACCCCAACCCCGGGCCGACCTGTATGGAAGTTGTCCTGAAAAAATCAGGCAAAAAAAATATTATCGGGAAAATTGTCGACCATATTATAATTCATACGTATTTTTTTGGCCAATCCCATACTAAATACCGTACACTTATTTATGGGCATCGCATATACTACTGCAGAAATTCAACCGCGCACCTTAACATTGGACTCCAAGAAGTTGAAGTTCAACATGTCCAAAAACGGCACCAGAAGAGGCTTCTCCTCCTGTCGCCACCCGCCGTACAGGTGCGTGAAAGCCCTGCTGCTCACCGCGGCCGTCGCCCAGGCTATCTCCCCGAACGTCACTCGCTGCTCTCCGAACGGCGCATCCGGCCCTAGTTCCAGCGGGTCTAGCACGTCTTTCACAAAACTCATCAAAAACATACATCTGTGACCCGGCGCGGTCCAGTCCGGTCCGCCAATGGGCGTGAACGTGACGGCCGATGGTTGAACCGTTTGTATGCGAACCAACCAAAGGCAGATTTGGTAAAAGAGGTGGGATTAGAGATTTGAGGGAACGGACGGAGGGGCATGAACGGACGCCGCGCCTCAGCCAACCACTCAAACAACTGGGTAGGTTTTTGTGATGCACGGGACGCTATGGAGATTATTCTGGTGCCCAGAAGAAGTTTGTTGAAGAATAGTACTGGTATTGAAGAACAATATTGAAGAGTACTATCGAAGAACATATATTAAATACGTTTTTTGGTCCTTGTGCCACAGTCTCCGCACCCTCTTATATCCAGAAGAGTCAAGCGCTGACACATAACCAGGTTGGTAGCACAGCAATCGGCTGCCGCACGAATCTAATCTATCAATAACACTCCTGCCAAATACATCGAATTCGACGGGGCCGGTCATCCGCGACAGTCATCAACCCCTCAAACCTACGCATACAACATACCCCGGTACAAAAATAACGTAACAGATAACATAACAGAAATTACAAACATAACATAATGTTAAATAAGCACCATAACCACTGACCCATAGTCAGCGCTGACTATGGGTCAGTGGTCATGGTGCACATTTAACACATAACAGAAGTGCAAACACAGCACAACATTACACGTACACAACGTAACAGTAGTGCAAACTCGCCTCTTGTCGATCTGCGCCGCTAGGGTTCGATCCTGCAGGGCCCTCATCTCGACGGCGCGAAAGGACGACAGAGGCAAGCCCCTAAACGTGCTCGGGAGGTTCTGGATGTAGCTTTCCCAAGGGGAACCCGTCTTGAACCGCTCGTGCAGCAACACCAAGCCAAGCCTGACAAACGCGATGTTTGGACGCACGCGAAGCATTCGGTGCGCTATCGTCGTTGCGAGCAAGCCGAAGAAGATATTATAAGCTGCCGCTAGGAATCGCACAGCCGGATATTTTAACTGTCGTCATCTTGTGTGCGCTGGTGATCGGCGGACGCTTCAGGCAACTCGATAGCGGTCCCTATGTTTTGGCGCCGTCAAAATTAGAACAACATGCGTGTAGTTTTCAACAAATGAAATACGGCGTTTTTGCGCACCTGGGCGACATGGGTGTTGGGCCACACAGATGGAAAAGGGTGGGTGCAATACGCCTTTGCTGTCACAGGGTTGTCGGACTTCGGCGACGGAGCTTGGCATGAGTTCGCCGTGCTGTTACACCCATCTGAACCTCCAACCTCTACTACTGCTGTGTCTTTCTAGCTGTATATTAAAATACTGCGAAAATGGTCCTAGTCAAATTCCAAGCAATTTATCCCCGAAATATGGGAACAATTCCAGGCTAAAGGGGTTAGATGGAACAACACCGCGGTCCTGCACGCATCTATACCAGCGTTGTCAAAGCCATATATAAGTATACGAGTAGCGCTTGTCTCCCCAAACATCCTTTTCACTTTTCACAACCACAAGCTGTTGACTTGATCGACTTAACTAAACCTTGTTAGAACTGCACCACGTATTTGGGGAAACACTACTTGAAACTAGTGTGGGGTAATTTTTGCGCTGTTAAATATTAAAGGGTTAAGACTATTGTATGATAAGACGATAAGACCGATTACTTTCACCATGCGGCAATCGCAGAGCAACAGCAGGCTAAATCAAGAAACGCACCGCACATCAGCAAACTCCTCAGGGACCTGCTCAACGAGAGCCTGGATGCACGGTGGTCCAGCCCAAGCGTTATCCTTGCGGGCTTTCTCGCTTTCACCCTTCGCAGGCGCCTGCGCTAGTCCCAGGCACATGGATCGTGGGACGACCGCTACGGTTTCACCGGCCTCAAGATCTCGCTCCGCCCTCAACCCCCAACCTTTTCGCGGGGTTTCTGCAGTAGGCGTTTTGGCCACGAAAGAAAGATGCGATCGGAAAACGACAAACGACCAAACGACGTGTTTCACGAGATAAGAAAACAAATAGCTGAAGAAGGCAGCTTCGAACATTTCGCGGATGTACCCCAACATCGGTAGGCACCTCTGCGGTATTGCTGCAGGTGTTGGCTTGGGAAAACACTCGCAGTAGTACCGCAGAGGTGCCTACCCAAATAAGTACCTGGTTTAAGTAAAAGAAGCACCATTTTATTTTTTGGCATGCTGTTCTCCGGCGGCCGGGTTTTTTTTCTCGCACTTTCGGCTGCGGGGCAAGCAAGGCGTCGGTCGATACATTATGACGCATGTCTGGATCCCGGCCGAGCTCCGTGTCGGTGCTCTGAGCATTCAAAGTCGCTGAGCTGGCTCTGTTTTGAAGGGGTTGCGTTCCGCCTCGCTGAGCCGAGTAGTAGGTGACATGGAAAATCTCACATTTTTTTGTTACTTCTAAATAGCCCGCTCCGCTCTCACATTTGTTTATTCGCTCCGCTCTGCTGCCCGCTGTGCACCATCATCAGTCCAACTTGTTTTACCCTCTCTGCTGTCTGCTGCGACGCAGCAGCAGCAGCAGCAGCACTCCTTTGTGACAGCCACGGGCGGT
>JAYJMJ010000552.1:4259186-4272285 GCA_036873875.1 Laminaria ephemera | reverse complement strand
ATCGGAGTATCACACACAGCTTGCAAAGATGAGTTTCGACGAAATCCTAGATCTCACAGCAGCTGTTGTGTATTTTTAATTTTTTTATAAAAATATATTTTGCTGTGATACCAGACAGACAGTACACAGCAGTACACAGGCGACGACTATTATGGACAAACTGATTAAATACTGGAAGCCTGTACGCACCTCGCAATGAAGAGGCTTTTTTGCCTTGCAAGGCAAAAAACGGCCTCGGTCGCTTCGCTCCCTCTGTTCTTGCCTCATTGTAATGCCTCATTGTAATGGAAGCATGTACGCACCCCGCAATGAAAAGGCTTTTTTGCCATCTACAGGCCAAAAAAAGGCTTCCGTCGCTTCGCTTCCTCGGCTTTTCCTCATTATACAGACGAGAGCTCCAAAGCAATGATACGTATCGTACAGGTCGTCGCTATCCCTGTCCTCATGGACGCTGCCCATCCCTTCCGTCCTTCCCCACCCGCCCATACGTAGCTGGAGGGCTGCAGATGCCGGTGGCCATGTCCCAGCTCTTGGCGGACCCGGTGGGATCGCTGGCAGCAAACCCGGAGTGGACGCGATATGCTTTCATGTTTCCGGTGGGGATCTTGGTCGCCACGTGCGCTCAGACGGCGGGCATCGGGGGTGCGGCGATCATGGGGCCTTTTTTCCTCCTGGGGCTTCCGCTGCTGGGGCCTGCGTACCCTTTGCATAGTGTGGCGGCCAGCGTGGCGACTGCTATTTTGTCCGAGGCATTCGGCTTTTCTTCAGGTTGGTGAATTGTGTGTGATTTGATCGCTTCGTCCACGTACTGCAGGTTGGATTGTATGATATGCGAATAGAGGTGCTGCTTTTGCTGCTGTCAATAGTAGTCGTACTGCTGCTGCTGCTGTAGCTTTCTGTTTAAGTGCTGCTGCACTACTGCTGCTATCGTAAGAGTAGAAACAGTCAGTAGTGCTGTACTGCTACTGCGTGTCGTGTTAATAGTTGTCTGTTCGGTACTCTTAGCCTGTACCTGTGTTGACAGTTTTTTGTTCAGGCCGTCGCAAGATCGAACACCACACCGCTATAAACACCGCACAGCATAGTTATCATGAATCATTCCGCTGCGTATCGCTCATTCTACGTCTACTCCTGTAGAGCTTTTGACCACGAGCTCTACGATACCTGGTATACTTCAAAGCACTACGTACCTAGTCTGTCGTCATTTTTTTTTTTAATAATTATCCTGTATATTTCACGAATTTTACAACAAAAAATGAACGACATGGCCAATACACGTGGCGTGGATAAGATGAGATCTGTTTCCTTTTTTTTTATTTTCCAATTCTCGTTTTGAACGCCGTGAAAAATTCACTGCTGGGGCTATCCTGGGTTGGACGAAGATGTCACGCAGTGTTTGACGAACCGAACCGTCTTGTTCATATGCTGTACGCAAGCAGTGCACGGAGCCTGCTTAATACTTCGTATCAGTGAGATGACTACTGTTGTGGCATACCAGGTACTATGGAAACCCCGGTAAAGACGTTACTTTGCTCTGCTTCGGACTTCGAGATTCTGAACATATCGTTTTCGGCAGTGGCACCAGCGTTACGTTTACGACATCATAGTTTAATACCGCAGAGCTTATACCCCTAGACAACAGGATGCAGAATCGGCACGGGCACTGGATGTGCTGGATGTCGACGGCTAGAAACAACGGTTTAGTGTGAAGAACACACACAACACACACACACGTATGATTGGCGCTGGCATGGTTCGTCGAACAAACACACCTACTCTTGTCTCACAAAACTTCACCGGCCGCTGACGTTTTCCGTTGTCTTGTGCTGCTGGTGCCGACCCGACAGGCCTGCTTGGATACTTTCGGCGAGGTCTCATAGACTCGGCCTCGGCGGTGCCGTTCATTCTTGCCTCCCTTCCTGCGTGTCTCCTCGGCGCGATAATCGTACCCTACGCCGACGAACGAGTGCTCAAGGCGCTCTACGCTGTCTTCATGCTGGGCCTGAGCGCGTATCTTTGGTTTGACGAAGCAGGGTGAGCCTGCGAACTACTTATAGTACTACAGGCTCTGTACTCCGTCGAAGTACATACGTAAATTGCAGGGCTGTGAGTTAGCTGACTATAAGTCACGGACTAGTTATGACTAGTTATGACTAGTTGGCTTGGTATTGTATTACAGTTAGTGGTGTACGGTAGCTTACGGAGTTAGGCATCTTTGCATCTGAATGGCGCGTTTGTGGCTCAACATATCATAATATCGTATGGTATTTATTAATCAAGACAAGTTACTACGGGGGAATGTAGTAATGAGGACCAAATATGGTTGGTAAAAACAGGGGATCGTACAGATTTTTGTCTACATCGTGGATCCTGGTTGCTGTGGCCCTCCATAATGGTTGGCTTTTGTTCCGCCACCCAACTATTAATAACAACTAGCCGTGAAGTCCAGCCCACTCACAGCCCTAGTAGATTGACTTCGGTGCAAAAGCGCATACCCAACGCTTTGTTGAGTTGGCGTCGGTGGTCTCGTGCCACTCTACTGTAGGCAAGAAGCCATCCGGAGATACGCAATTTCTACCGTACACCCCCGGCCGCGGTACGTACGACGTGTAGCCGATTATGTCCTTTGTAAAGTACCGGTAACAGGTAGCAGGCAGTTTGATGGTCGGTTATCCATCTTGAGAAAACACATTTCCAGCTAGGTATTGTATGTAGTATCATAGCGCGTATGTTTTGCTGCGGACGAAAAGCGCATCAAGGGTTCTACCCACCTGGTATAGGTGTAGCGATGTATCTCTGGTCTGGTACAGGCGATGAAGTATATCGCTCCACACAGTACGAACAACGTGTTGTCGCGTTTCGCAGCAGGCGACACCCATCATGTTGACATAATCACCAGTTTTCCTTGGGTGCTCCCACCCTAGACGAACGGAAAGACACTAGCTGACGGAGCGCGAACCTTGAAATGATGGTTGCAACTAATTTGCACTGGATAGCGCGCCTTGGTGATCGGTGATATCATAGCTTGCGGCCTGTGATGCCCACGCCAAGGCTACGAGTTATTCCGACGTGAGTCCCTTCTCGCCATCGCGTCCCCCTTACCAGGTCTGAGTCTTTAGAGCCAGAAGAGTGCTCCGTGGAGGAGCTGGAGAGCGGGGAAATGAAGGCCATCTGTACCTCAGAGGGCAAGGAGTACCTCTACAGGGTAAGTGCAGTAAATCAAATGGAGCTACAATATCTGCAGCTGTTTAGCCTTTTTTGTGACGATTGGCTAGGTTTCAGGGAAATGAGCTAATATGAGAACATCATCATCATCACGTAGGTTGGGCCTTGCGGTACGAAGTAAGTGAAGTACTCTGCTTGGCTGGTGTCATTGCAATAGTGTTCATGTAGCGTGAAATTAAGCTTCCATTGTACTTCGTAAGAAAACTCGGGCCGTTCCTACGGTGTATCTATTTTTATAGTTTCTCAAGCGGAGACGTGATCACGGTACCCGAGATGGGACCCAAGTCCTCGATTCATCGATTTGAAACACCGCAAAGCATACCGCATCCATGCCTAAGAGGAATTAGGACTGCCGGTGAGGAGGTTCATGAGAGACGATTGGCTCACACGCACAGCAGTGCATTGTGTTTATATTGCTCCAACGCCTGAAGGTCCCGTGTTGACTTGACTTATCAAATGTCAGCCGTCTCGCGTAGGCGCCTTGGTGCGAAGAGCACAGCCCATCACTGTTTGCCCAATGCGAACTTGCGTTCAACGTAACGTGCCTTGTCGACGTCGGCTCTCACCCAAACTTGAGAGCATTGAATTCACAAAGTTTTACCAAAATCGTTTGATTACAGCGGTGTTGCTTTTCGAGACAACTATCATTTGATTAAAATATGCTCTCTTTTACCAAATTTGATTTCAGTATATTGCTTTTTGAACCGGACACATATGGAATTTAGAGCATTGCATGACGTACATTGGATCACAACTTGTTCTCCCACTTGCACCATTCCTACTGTCTTGGCGCAGAAACCCGAATTCGGAGCGGACAGCGGGTTGTCGACGGCATTCGGGGGGCTGATGACGGGGATGCTTGGGGTGGGGATAGGGGAGGTGATAATACCGCAGCTTGTGAAGAAGAACGGCGTGCCCTTGCCGGTGGCGGCGGGCACTTCGGTTCTTGTCGTCTTCCTCAACGCCGTAGGTGAGGCTGTCGTTGTTTGTGGTCTACATATCAGATTGTTGCTTGACTATTGCATATCCACTCTCGGCTTAAATGTAAGGACCGTTTGGTATTCGTATTATTACCCAAACACGGTCCCTATATTTCCGTCCAAAGTGGTGCCTGGCATCGTGAACCAATGTAATGCTGGCGTTTTTGGGGGGGGAGGGGGAGAGAAGGGGAAACGTGCGCTGTGCTCGATGATATCTTCGACCCCAAGTAGGTGAAGCTGTCATTGTTGGTGGCATACACACGATAGCTTGACTATATATTTTTTTGGTGACATACACACGATAGCTTGACTTTATATTTTGTGTATCGTGAAAATGAAAAGTTGGCGTTTTCGGGGGGGGGGGGGGAGAAGGGAAAAAACGTGCTCTGTGCCGGACGAGGTCCTCGACCTCAATAAGGGGTGTGATGTCAATAATGGGGCGCCCGATTCGCCGCATTGCTTTCGTTTTGCTTTTGCTTTGTTTCAGTGGCCGTGAAGTCCCTAATCCCTAACACATGGATTACGTTTCTTGGTTAAGCGAGGCAGCCCTGTCCCACGCCCCGATAGTCGGGGTCAGCGCCAATACCGACCTGAATGGTAGCAACACAAATTGAAACTGCAAAGAGTAGGGCTGGGAGTTGGTTGGCTATAAGTCGCGGACTAGTTGTAGTTGGCTACTGGTAGGTATTTCAGTTAGTTGCATGCAGTAATTTGCGGAGCTCTGCGCCTTTCCATCTGACTGGCGCGTTTGTAGCTCGACATATCATATGGTGTTTTTTAATACAGATTGAGTCAGTTGGTTGGCTTTTACTCCGCCACCCAAGTAATCCAGCCGAATCAAAGCCGCAGCAAAGATGTTATACAGCACTCGTATACAGATAGCCCGCAGCTCGCACAGCTATTACTTTGCTAGGTGTCCCCTAGCGACCATTCAAGCATCCGTTCGTGTTCGTTGCAACCCCGAGTTCCCCCTGCATCCAATCAGCACCCTGCCAATAAGTGGCACGTATCGCAATTGCGCTGGGATACAGGGGGTGCACGCTGATGCGAACTGCCATGATAACACCGTACAGCCGCAAGCGAACAACGGTGAAGGGTTGAAGACAATCCCAGATTAGCGGAGGATTTTTCGTTGTTGTTGAACCAACCCGAGCAAGAGATTTCGTCAACCTTTGTATTACTCTAAAAATTGTCCTACTCTCATTCGAGGTAATTTGTCCCTACCGTAAATACGTGGTTAGTCCTAAAATGTTTAAGAAGTCAGTCGTCATTCACCACGCCGACCGTCCTCCGTGTCGCGACCTTTTTTGCTTATTTTTGCGTCTGCAGTGGCGGCCGGAACCCAGATTGGCGGAATTGTCTCCCGAGGAGGAGATGATGTGCCGTGGAATCTGATCGCCTTCATAGTTCCTGGCGTGGTCATTGGCGGCCAGCTTGCTCCGCGCATGCAGGGGCGATTGTCTCAAAGAACCATGGAGAAGATTTTGGCGGGAGTTTTTGGTGCTGTCGGCGCGACGTTCGCCACCGTTTCAGTGGAATCTCTTTTGGCAATAGCGACGGCGTCGGCGTCAGTGCCATAATAGGTGACGCGTTGCGATGCGTTAGCTTTGTAGCCAATAGGTGACGCTAGCGGTTGGTTAATTTTGCAGCCAATAGGTAACGCTTGCGGTGCATTCATTATTTAGTAGCCATGTTCACTTTTTGCTGGTTTTACTTTCGGATTGAAATAAGTTTTATCGACAAGGACTAACGTTTGGGTGGGGGATCATGACCATCGTTAGGGTGGGGAGGTAAGGATTAACGTTATGGTGGGGGATACCGCGCAGACGCAGAGCCCGCGGCAGAGTTCCATCCAGGGGAATTCACCTTCCGCATGCATGGCTTTGGTCGTGTTTTTTCTGTTTGTTTTCTTAAAGCAGGTACCTAGTAGACAGTGAGTGCGGCAGCTTTACTACAGACGGACAGAACGAGGCAATTGCGGTCGGTGTGCGTGTATACGTACATCCCATAGAGCCTACGATAGCACTGGAATCCTGGAGACCGAATTGAATGGCTTGGTGATTTCAACGAGGTTACCACGCGCCTTCCTACGCTTTCAGCAGGCGTAAATGCGCGGCATAGAGACATGATAGATGGGATGGTCGCGGAATTGGAGCACTATTGTCGATATGGGTGACAGAGAGTACACCGCTGAGAACTTAATTATCCCAGTAACTTGTACCTGGTATGGTATTCCATACGTACGGTATTCCCGAACATAGAAGTACATAGGAGGTTAAAGTCTCTACAGCCAGGCGGAGCAAATTTTGTAATGAGTATAAAAAACGAACATATAACCGAGTTGCTAATAGCTGCTGTGCATTACGCAGAATGACGAGCACAAGTGGCATTGCCATTGGACTGCTGCTTCCGGGCTTTTGGTGTGAAGCACACCCACCCCGACCGTTCAAGAATGAAGAATGCGGGGAGAGCCCCCGCACGTGACAATCGAGTTGAGCCGTGTTGTGTCCATAAGAGCCGCTCAGACACCCACTTTATATCTTCCTCTTAGATACATTTATCTTCCTATTACCGGTACGAACGAAACCATTCGCACACGAGACTTTTTCACAATAACCCTTGTCCCGCTGCAGACATTCAACCCATACTATTTCCAAGTAGTTTCTCCCCAAAACGTGGGTGGAGTTCCAAAGGAGCCAAGCGCTCCCTGCTCCTTCCCTGCCCACGAAACCGAGGCGGGAGACGTGACCCTCAGCCGTTCTCTGCGATAGGATTAGCGTGTATTGTGATACGCTTGACGATGATGTCGGTAACAGGGCGCTCCTTCTTTCCCACGGGCGCTTTTTCGATAACGTCCAGGACGTCCAATCCGTCGATCACCTGAATTGACCACGCCGCGGCGACAAGCAACGAGCAACAACAGCGTGGCGGAGCGACTATAAATTATTACGAGCAAATGAGAGGTTCTAATATTGACCGCGTCAAAAAATAGGGACCGCTTTGGAGATGAGTTGTGTGAAAGCGTCCGCCGTACAACAGCGCACACGAGTTGACGACAGTTACAAATATCCTGCTGCATGAGTTCCTAGCGACAGCTATACCATCTCACCTCAGTACGTAACATATTGCAGGCGTTGATCCACACACACAATTTACTACGAACCTACAGTCGTATCTTTTCTCGGAAGATGTCCTACACGTCGGTCGCGTACGAGGTTTCGACACTGACGATCAGACGCAGACCGTTCGCGATAGTGTTAGCGTCTACAACTTGATCCAGCTCCGACAAAAAAACGGCCGACATGACATCTAAACTCTTAGTAACAGCTTCGTTCCGATAATTTTCCTGTAGGCGGTCGGGGTTAGGGCTACGGTTTAGATTCAAGTACATTTTAACTGACGAAACTGGGCCAAGTCATCAACACGGCTCATCAATCGTTAGAATATTAATCAAGCTAAACGGGTGCCGAGCGAGAAAATGGCGACAAACCGGGGTGGTGACGCAACACAAAATATGCGTGCCGCAGTTTCGAAAGTAAAATTCCACAATCTCGAAGCACATCCGTAGAGTGCAGCAGCAGCACAGGGCAGGGCTGTCCGAGGCTGGACAGCACGGCGGCACCGATTGCTCAAATTCTACTCGTACAATCTTACATCATAGCCTCGATTTTTTCCTTTAGCCCTTTTGAGGTCCATGTACAGTAACCAAAAAAACGACCAAAAAAACGGCGAGTACGGTTTTATCAAGCGTCTAGGAAGAGCTTGCAACACAGCAAGTATCGCCATTCCGCGCTCGTATCGATACCTGGTGGCTCTTTATATTGTATTTCGGACACAAACCCTACCCCAGCAGCCCTGGCTATCATACCAGGTACATCGTATGCATCGTTTGGCCGATTCTATGTTCTTGACTTCACTTTGTTTCATCACGTTTTCCCCTTGGAGTCCCAAACGGGTTATAGCCGTTTCTCCATAATCTTACCTTCCCGAAGACGGTATATACGTTGTTCAAATGTGGTTGCCTCGAGTAGGTGATGAAGAACTGGCTCTTGTTTGTGTTTGGTCCCTTGCTTGCCATGGATACCTGGAGGCGAAGGAGGAGAGGCCAGCCGAGGAGGGCCGAGCAGCAGTGCTATTTTCAGTATTTTTGGGGAAAACACCCACCACTGATAGATCAGTCATCAAGTGCGCTCCGGCAATAGCATAATAGCTCTGTTCTAATGCAGGGAGACTCAAACTTGGTGATATACGTTTGTGTTACAAAGTGATGTTCATAACCGTAAGAACTTGGCATATCAACTGATGAACACCCGACTAAACCCCCATGATTTTCCTTGAGAATGCTACGCCGGCTGGCGGCGTGGGAGAACAGAGTATCAACTGAAGGGCTATTTCGTGCTGGCCCGACCTACATTAGTACGACAGCAATAACAGATCAGCAATAAGCCTGCTGTGCCCGAAGTCTCGCAGTCCTAGAGCGTACTCGTATAAGCACACTTGTACTTGATTGTACTTGACGTACTGCAAGTGCCGTGCGTTTCCAAGCACATCCGGAGCGGACCAGCGGCACGCCCTTTTGAAGCATTAGCATTGCACTCACCATCCCTCTTCGATCGTGCTTGTTGTCCTGGTGGAACTCGTCCGGGAATGCCCCCCCCCAAATGCTCTCCCCGCCTTTGCCCGTCCCGAGGGGATCCCCGCCTTGGACCATGAAGCCCTTGATATTTCGGTGAAACTTCGTGCCATCGTAGTACCCACTGTTTAACAATATGACAACAGTCAGTGGTTAGAGTTTAGGGTTAGGGAGGGCTAGGGTGTGGCGCGCAATGACGGAAGGCACGTACTCGAAGGCTGCCATAAGTGTAGCGTGTGGTCGGCCATAAGACTGGGCATAACACCTGCTTGTGTTTGCGCTCGATACTCGCGAACATATATACTGGGACTCCAGAGGGAAAAAGGTGGAAAAAAACTGACGACAACAGCAGTATCGACCACACGAAAAAGCCCGGGTCGCTGGGGTTTGATAAAAGGTGTGTGTCCGAACTGCTATGTAAGGAGCTGTGCGACTGCGTGTATATATAGCATCGTGATACTAGTACTGCTGCACGCCCTTCCCAGACGCTTGATAAGATCGCAACTGTCGGGTTTTTGTCGCTGTACATGGGTCCCAAAAGCGTACTCACTCGTGTACTATCGTGCTCGTACTCTATTGCGGCGCGATTGCTGCTGCCTGTTCTTGCCGTACCGTTGGTATCATCGTGCTGTAGACTAAGACGTGGGTGTTTGCGATACCCGTGGAGAACCAACAACGTGGGGCGGGCACATTTATTTACCAGAGATGGAGCAAACACGTTGTGCGCTGTGGCGGGAACGGAAATCCATCTACTACGCGTTGCCCAGACTTCAATCCAGCAGAACACTCAAGCCGCGCGCCCGCAGCCGCAGCAGGCACACGTACAGCAGGCGAACCGAGAGGACGTAGACGATACCAATATGGGCGGAAATATAGGAACCCTTGGATTAATACTATGAATACAAAACAGATCTTACAATTCCGTCCATAGTGGTACGTACGTACAGCAGAGCTATCAATATGGACGAAGTCAAGCGTTGGTTTTTGCCCACCTCGCGCAGTGGGCCATGAAATTCTCCGCAGTTCGGGGAACCGTATCGCAGAAGACTTCAATTTTGATATCTCCCAACGTGGTTTCCAGTGTCACCGACATGGCGGAGCTGCTCAGCCAGCAGATAGCAGATAGAGAGGATGGAGACGGGAGAACGGAGCGAGAGATGGGGTTTATATTATTTTCGGGAGGCATCCCTTTTTATATACTGTCATCTCCCATAGTGGAGATGTACCTCGTAGGTGTGTTAGGTGTAGACAGCTAGGGCAGGGTAACTTGCGTAGGAGTTAGCCCAGCAACGTTGAAACCGGAAAGATGCCCTCTGGTCCGTTCATGCTGCAAGCGAGGAAGTCCTTGACGACAAAGCTGCTCGAGAGCGGGCTGCTTCGATCGAAGGGTTTCATTGCTGGAGAATGGCTACCCGCCGCTTCCGAGAAGCTTTTGGCTGTTCTCGATCCCGCGACGGGGTCCGAGGTGGAGCACGTGCCGGCCATGGGCGCAGAAGACACCGAACGGGCCGTGAGCGCAGCGGCGGGAAGCTTTGACGCGTGGAAGGGACGGACGATGCCAGTAAGATACGAACGGTTCGCGAGGGTGTTTTGTTGGGCTTTTGTTTTTCACCTGCATCAATCATCACTTTTTACTTTCCAGCTTCCTGCAGCTCAACTGTTAGGCGCACCGGGTCGCCTGCAGGAAGCGCACTCGGGGCAGCCATGAGATCTTCGGCCATGCTGGAGGCGTTGACCGAAGATGCTCCGGGCTGTCCAGAAGAAGAGAGGACATCGTCGTCGTCTCCTGTTCCGCTGTCGCTGCTGCCATCTTCCCGAGCTCCAGCTGCGCTGCTGCTCTCCTCCGCTTCGTCAGGGATCTACATTATTTGACGTTTCCATGGCAACGCCATGGGCTTGCCATGGGCAGTCATGGCAACACCATGGGTTTTCATGGCAATACCATGGGTCAAAACGACAAACCCCCATGAAAACCCATGGTGTTGCCATGAAACCCATGGCGTTGCCATGGCAATTGCATGGCAAGCGCCATGGCATGCGCCATGGCAGGCATGCGCCATGACAATGCCATGGCAATTGACAATGCCATGGCAATTGCTATGGCACGCGCCATGGCAAAGGTGCGTGTTTACGAAAATGTCACTGCTGTACCGGCGATGTTCTAAAAAGAACAAATCCATGCGTTGCAAAGGGACTGAGGGCTGAAGCTTGACCACCACGACTGCTTTGACACCGTACGCCGTGAGCTCTGCTCCATGGCATTGCCATGGACAGCCGTGGCATTGCCACGGTCGTCCGCGGCATCACCACGGACGGTGATTAATGTCATTGCCACGGGCTTTCCTGGCCGTCCATGACATTGACAAGGACTTCCATGGGATTGCCACGAACCTTGGCATTGCCACGAATTTCCGTGACATTGCCACGAACTGCTCACGGCATTGCCACGAACTCCCATGGCATTGCTCCATGGCAATGCCATGAAAATCCATGGCATTGCCACGAATTGCCATGGCATTGCCATGAAAATCCATGGCATTGCCACGAATTCCCATGACATTGCCACGAATTGCCATGGCATTGCCATGAAATCCATGACATTGTCACGAACCGCCGTGGCATTGCCATGAAAATCCATGGCATTGCATGAAAATCCATTGCCATGAAAATCCATGGCATTGCCATTGCATTGCCACGAATTCCCATGGCATTGCCACGAATTTTCGTGGCATTGCCACGAATTGCCATGGCATGGTCATGAATTCCCATGGCGAATTGCGATGAAAACCCATGGCATTGCCACGAACTGCCATGACATTGCCACGAACTTCCATG
Source organism: Laminaria ephemera (assembly GCA_036873875.1). Classification (NCBI taxonomy): domain Eukaryota; class Phaeophyceae; order Laminariales; family Laminariaceae; genus Laminaria; species Laminaria ephemera. The sequence goes on along the minus strand of JAYJMJ010000552.1, from coordinate 4,260,612 downwards.
ACATTGCCACGAACTGCCATGACATTGCCACGAACTACCATGGCATTGCCACGAATTGCCATGGCAACGCCACGAATTCCCATGGCATTGCCACGAGCTGCCATGGTATTGCCATGAAACTCCATGTTGGGTGGGTGAGTGGGAGGGTGGGTGGGTTGTGTTGGGTTGTGCCAGGTGTATGTGGATGGGTGGGTTGGTTGGTTGGGTTGCGACCACCAGGGACACCTCAACACAGTGCTTTCGTTGGTTGGGTTTAGTTGAGTTGTCCCAGGCAGTGGATTGTGCCAGGCAAACCGAGCTGTCCCGAGGAGATATCTGCGTCATCTTGTCATATGGGAAGATTGAACATTTCCCCGGCGTATCGTGCAGGTTTCTCTCAGGTTTCTCTTGGGGAAACCCTCTCCATATGGTGTAGTTTGTTATCTGCTGCTGCATTTCACGAGAACTGCTGCTAAAACCTGCCATGTGTTTAGAGCTGCTGTACAGGTGCCGTGAAATCACGGCTTGGTGCAGGCGCCTACTGGGCTGCTGCTGCTGTATATGGGCAGGGTGCACTTCTATGTAGACTAGTCATATAGTCATGTAGTTGGTGTGGATAATGTTGTGCTAAGTACTGCTGTACTTGGTACTCTCCTGACAGTCCCGCTAGTCTATGGCCCATCACTTGATAAACGAGCTCAAAACACATGTATGTGCCGCTCAGATAAACGAGCTCAAAACACATGTATGTGCCGCTCAGAATTGAATTATCACTTATTTTGTCACACGAGACGTTTGCAAATTTTCCCGGCATTATCACGCCTGTTTCCCGTGAGAAAACCTCTCCAATTTTTGTCTACCGTTGATCCTCTCCGACTTGATCTTGCAAAACACAAAAAAACTGAGAGTCTGCTGCTAGCGCCTGCTGGGCTGCTGTTGTACTGGCGGTATCTTCTCCTGCCGCTGGCTGCTGCCGTACAGGCAGAGCTGCTGGTGCCTGCTTGTTAGGACTGACGAGGGGTGGGGAGTGTTGATTAATCGCGTGTCTACTGCGATCCGCTTCGTGACTTCCGTTGTGGTGCTGCTCCTGACGTACTGCCGCGAGAGTGTGCAAACCACGCTTCTTTGCGACAGAGTGGTCATGACCCCAAAAATGCTGGAATAAGTGCGGTAGTTGCAGATGATAACAATAAACACGCGTTGTGTGTCCTTCACATTAAAACTGATTTCTGCACCCATCTACATCCAGCACAACCAGTGTCCGTGCCGATGTCTATAATAGAGAGACAGTTCTGCGGTCACGAACTACAAGACAGAAATACAAACTGCTGTTGACCCTGGTGCTAACTGGTACTAAGGGGAGTCGCCGGCCTATTATCCTTCATGAGGACATACACAACCCGTAACACGCGCGATCGGAGTATCACACACAGCTTGCAAAGATGAG
>JAYJMJ010000552.1:4227898-4240319 GCA_036873875.1 Laminaria ephemera | reverse complement strand
ACGGACACTGGTTGTGCTGGATGTAGATGGGTGGAAATATCAGTTTTTAATGTGAAGAACACACACACACACACACATCGTAGCTGACGCAAGTCGTACAAGTCGTACATCCTGCTAAAAAATAAACAAAGTGAAATCGGAGGTCAGCGTACGTACGTATCAGGCCCATACTACTGGTACATACGTTTCAAGACTCGCAATTGAACAGACTGCATAGCATGCATCCAAGGAAACCATTGACGCATAGCAGCGTGAACCAACGTGTAGCATTTCGTTGTTCCGGCAAATTCGCAAAGTTGGGGTGGTGACCAAACTGGAACACAACAAACAACGGATTGGCTCTTGCACGAATCTTCCTAATTGTTTCTACCCCCGCACAAATTTTGCTTAACGGTCCTACTGCCGATGTTCTACAGTAAGCAGCAGTTGACCCTCCCACAGAATGTGACCGCATATACGTCCGCACGATGATGATCGATCGGGGTTGGACAGGGGTTGCGATTTATGGGCTCCCCTAAGTTATGGGCTTCCTTTTGAAATAATCACACCCCCCTTCACAATTCACCCCCCCTGAAATATTCACACCCCCCATAAAAAATCAACACACCCCCAAAAATATCCACACCCCCCCTGAAATATTCACACCCCGCCTGAAATATCCGCACCCCTATATAGTATATCACAGCTGATATACTCTATCACGGGTGATATAGACCGATGATATAGTATATCACAGGCTATATAGACGGATGGATGATATAGAATATCACGGGTGATATAGACCGATGCAATAGTATATCACGGTGATATAGACCGATTATATAGTATATCACGGGTGATATAGCCCGTTGATATAGTATATGACGGTGATATAGACCGATGATATAGTATATCATTGGGATAAAGACCGATGGTATAGTACATCACGGGTGATATAGACCGATGATATCGTACATCACGGTGATATAGACCGATGATATAGTAAATCACGGGTGATATGGACGGATGATATAGTGTATGACAGGAGATATAGACCGATGATATAGTATATCACGGGTGATATAGACCGATGATATCGTACATCACGGTGATATAGCCCTATGATATAGTATATCACGGGTGATATAGACCGATGATATAGTATATCACGGGTGATATAGACGGATTGTATAGTACATCACGGATGTTAATAGACACGCTCATCAAGCAGACATGCTCACCAAGTAGACATACATGCTCGTCAAGTATATAGACATGCTCATCAAGTGGACACGCTCATCAAGTAGACATGCTCATCAAGTAGGCACGCTCATCAAGTGGACACGCAGACGCCCTCAACACGCGCCCGTTGCTTCGACACCAATGTTAATAATGTTGCAGTCGCCGCCCCGGACGAGAGTTTTTCCTATTCTCACGGCACAAGGCCTCTGAATATTGTGTTCGCAGCTTATCCAATAATGACGCATGCTACCATAGAGGTGCACCATTTTTTTTTCTGAGGCTCCTCACTTGAGGAGCTCTAAGCCTCCCACAAAATCTGACTTGGGGGGGGAAACTTAAAGTGCTACCCGATGAACAATTCCGTGGCCTAGGCATACAACGAAAGTTATGGCGAAAAAGTATCGATTATTCCGACGGTTTTGAGTTAAGAAGCCCCGTCGGTCAGAAAACACGCGTCTAATACCCACCAGGTAAAGCCACAAACCACACCCTGACGCGTGCTACGATATTGGCTATTAGTATAGCACTTTCTTGGCCAAAACTATTTCTGATTGACGGGGCTTTTGCAACTGGGGAACTATTTTACGGAGGACCATAGTAATCAGGACCCACGCTGTACACAAAAACCTGTATATTATACTTTTTTTACTGAGCATATTTGGTCCTCATTACTCCTCATTACTAGATTACTATTAAATTCGAATGACATTGTAAAAACAAAACGATTTTAGGTAATACCTAGAATCGTTTTGTTTTACAATGTCATTCGAATTTAAGACGCACGCTATGATAGAGGTGCACCATTTTTTTTCTGAGGCGCCTCACGTGAGGAGCTCTATACCTCTCCCCAAAAAAACTGTATTTGGGGGGAAAAAAAAAAGCGCTACCCGATGAACAATTCCATGGCCTAGGTATACAACGAACATAATTGCAAAAAAAAAAAATTGAAATTCCGACGATTTTGGGTTAAGGAGCCCCGTCGTTCAGAAAACGTTTCGGGCAAAAAGCGCTGCCTCTATCGCAGTACGCGTCTTAAACCTAGGCCGTGGGATTGTTCATCGGAATGCACTTTCATTTTTTTCTCAACTTCTGTGTTAAGGTCAGGTATTTAGCTCTTCAAGTGAGGAGCCTCGGAAAAAAATGGTGCTATCCCTGTCGTAGCGTGTGTCCGCTTACCCCACGACGCGTGCCCTGCCGCGATGCGTGTCGGATGTGACTTTCACCGCGACGGCAACAGCCCGCGGGAGTGTGTGGTTTGATTACTCTGTGGAACTTCCCGGCAGCCGTGTTCCTTCGGAAGGCGGCCCCCGCTTTGATGGCGGGGTGTGCCATCGTTTTTAAGCCAGGTACGCCTCTATTGTTAGATTAATAGCTACCGGGTACCAGGTACGCTGCAACTGCTGCGTCACCATCGAACCGTTCGCGGAAAGCATTGCTTGGGAGAAAGGTACTTGTGTAGCGATACATAGCCCTCAAGCGACGTCAAGTGGTTGGTTCTCGGTGATTTTGTAGCCCTTGGATCGTCGGAGAGGCGTTGCTGTTCTCTGTGGTCGTAGATTGCGCGATTCGCTGACGAACTATACCACGTGGCCCAGGGCACAAGGTGCCATGACCGCACCTGACCTCGCGGGGCCCTGTGTGCGATTGGCGCAACCGGATACAACGTCGAACTCGCATTTTTCAATGCCATCATACAGCGGCCCTTTCCCGATCGTCTTTTGCGCCTTCCAGCGGAAGATACTCCTCTCACTGCTTTGGTCTTGGCATGGCTGTGGAAGCAGGCCGGGGGGCCGAGCGGGGTGGTAAACGTCATCCCGACGTCTCGAGATTTTAGTGGCGGAGGTTGGGAACGGTGTTACGAGTCACGCGGATGTGATGAAGATATCGTTCACGGGATCGACAGCCAAAGGGGAAGCAGCTGCTGAAGCAGGCGGCTTCAACTGTGAAGCGCACCTCCATGGAGCTGGGGAGAAATGCTTCGCACCTCCATGGAGCTGGGGAGAAATGCTTCGTTTGTGGTGAGTTGGCCTCGGGCGGCTTGTAGAGATGGGACATGTGGCGTTCCGTTTCGTCTCGAGACTCGTCAGCACTTGTCCGTTGGAACGACAATGACATCCCGGCGACAGCGGCGTTAAGTTACAGTTCTTGAAACAACGTGTTGTATTTGACAGTCAGCAGTCCGTCCAAGTGTTGCGCTCGTGCATAAATACGTCCTGCACTTCCTAGTACTACGTCCCGAAGGAGCCGTTAGCATTGTTTGGAAGCAGATAGTTCTTACTGCCACAGACAGCCTCGTTGCGGCGCCGTTGCCTCCGTTTTCCCTCTGCCGTGCGCAAGGTTTTCAACGACGCCAACTTAGGTCTGGCGGTAGAGCGGGCGATAGCGGCAAATTTTCGCTTCAGTGGGCAGATTTGCATCGCCCCCAATCGATTCATGGTCCAGGAAGGAGTATACCCGGGGTTCGTGTCCAGAATGGTGGAGCGGATGAGGAGTATTCGGGTTGGGGACGACCTCGACCCGCGCACCAATATGGGTCCGCTTATCAACCTCGCCGCAAGAGACAAGGTGGGATAGGTTGTGAACAGGAGCGTCTTCCCCTCCAGGGCTCAGTGGTGTGTTCTCAGTTAGTGAGCACGATCTAGCTGTAACTAGCTCATGCTGCGTGTTTGTTGCATGGCGAAGGTCGCAACGATGGGCGTCTAATGTGCCATAAGATCTAACAGTCTTGTCTCTTGGCATAGGGTTTGAATCGACAAGTTCCTCTCTTTACTTACTGTTGGGCGATGCCACTGTTACGGTAGCACAGTGCAGCTTAGATCAATCCCAGCGCGAACCCGGCTGTCGTTTGGCCTCTTTCTTGCACGGTAGACACGTCCTACTCCTAGCCCCCACATCGGGACGAACAAGGTACTGAGCAACCGCCCGATGCGTGCCGGGATAATCGTGAATCAGGTGGCGGGGATGGTCCAGAGAAAGGCGCAGAGCCTGCGGTCGGAGGGGAGCTCGTGCATGATCTCGGGCAGAGTTTCTTTCCGCCAACACTACTAGCAGGTTGCACGCTCGATATGCGCGTGAGCCAGGAGGAGATCTTCGGCCCAGTGGTCGGCGGGATGAAATTTGCAGAGGCTGATGAGGCCCTCGAAATGTCCGACAGGCGAGGTTCTGGAGGGCCGTGTTGACCTGCACCAACTGACTCTCACGTTTCATCAATACGCACGCCATGAGCCTTAGCCTTAGGTCTATCGCCCTGGGTAGAGACGTGACTCGGTGTTTCCGTTGTTTCTTGCTCGAAATGCCACGACTGTACATAGCACACTTCTTCCCCCACTATTCTACATGCATACATATTACTTTTTCGGAGTGGCACCCTTCCCCTCCGCTAGACTCCAGCCCCGTGTACTACTATTTTTTCCCGCCTACTGGTAGTGCTTAGCCCTGTCCCGCTGTCGTCCCACCGCTGTCTCTGCGCGCAGCTCAAGGAGCGGACTGGCAGGGTGTGCTTACACACAGGATTACTCCCGAGCATTGCGATTCGCGGAGAGGCTTGAGGTTGGCATCGTGGGAATCAACGAAACGGCCATCTCAAGCGCAGTGATACCTTTTGGAGGGCTAAAGGAATCGGGCCTGGGCAGGGAAGGGTCCGTCTTGGGGCTTGACGAGTTTATGAAGGTCAAGCACATCTGCCTGGGTGGAATTTGACGCATTGGCGTTATGCGCTCAGTATTCCGTGTCGGTTTCGAGTCTGAGCGCGGCAAGGAGTTACCTAAGGGGCTCCCCGGTAAACCCACCTCAACATATACAAAATCTGGAGGGTAGTACGGTAGAAGACGGTACTTTTGTTTTGGACCAAAACGATAACGGCACACGGCAGTACATGGTCGGACGGTAATTTTGGTGGAATTTGATGCACTGGTGTTCTGCGCTCGGTATACCGCGTTGGTTTCGAGCCTGAGCGCGGCAAGGAATTACCTAAGGGGTTCCCCGGTAAACCCACCTCAACATATACAAACTCTGGAGAGTAATACAGTAGAAACTGGTACTTTTGTTTTGGACGAAATCGATAACGGCACACGGCAGTACAGTTTCGGACGGGTAACCAATACAGGGAAGATTTAACGGCGCACGGCGGTACAAGTCTGAACGGTAGTCGAAACCGACTGTAATTTTGTTGTGGACGGAGACGGTACTAGCACATGACGGTACATGCCTGGACGGCAATCGAGTACGTAGGAACCGCGATAGTATCACGGCAATCGCGGTCATAGGACGGTGATCGCGGCGATATCGTGGTCAAAATTAAAATTTTGTTCGTAAAATAGTAATAAAGGTGTGAAACAAAGGGTAAAGAGGATGATTTAGCCATGATTTGCTCTCACTTTCTAGCCGGTCAACGTGATGTGCGACGGAACGACCGACGGCGCGACCGACGAAGCCGGCTTAAGACCGCTGAAAGAGCAATCGCGCGTGCGCGCGACGTGGATTATCCACCGCACCCCGCGATTTTTGGGGGCGATCTCGAGACGCCTTCCGGCGAACCCAGCGCAGATGGATACGGGATTACACGCGTTGACACGTGCTACCTATAGGGGACCACTTTTTGGCTTTTTTTTTTTCTTCAGACTGATGTGGCTTCTGAACTGAGGCCCTGCTCCAAGGGAACATAGTAATCAGGACCAAAAATGGTTCGTAAAAACAGTGGAATACATAGGTTTTTGTGTATATCGTGGGTCCCGATTACTATGGTCCCCCGTAATAGACAAGTGCTACGATCGAGGTAGCACCTTTGGGCGTGTTCTTGTTTCCGAAATGACGGGGCTCCTTAACCCAAAATCGCCGGGGATGTCACTCTTGTTTTGGCAATGTGATTTTTTTGTATACCTCGGCCATAGTTTTTTTTTTTGTTCACCGGGTCTTGCACTTTTTTGTCTACTCAAAAATCGGTGTGTGGGTGAGAGTTCAGAACTCCTCAAGTGAGGAGCCTCAGAAAAAAAAACGGTGCACTTGTATCGTAGCATGTGTCATCGAGGTTTTTTTGCGTATATCGTAGGTCCTCATTACTATGGTCCCCCGTAATAGCTAATGTCGGTGGGGTCCCGTTGTGAATTCACAGTGTGGACGTGTGCGACGATAGAGGCAGCACTTTTTGGCTAAAACGATTTCTGAATGACGGGGGGCGCTCCTTAACCCCCAAATTCGTCGGAAATTCGTTCTTTTTTGAAGATGCGTTTCGTTCTATATACCTACTACAGTAGGCCACGGAATTATTCGTCGGCGAGCACTTTCCATTTTCTCCAAATCATTTTTTTGGGGTGAGGTATAGATCGCTCCTCAAGCGAGGAAGGAGCCTCAGAAAAAAAAATGGCACATTTCTACCGTACGTAGCATATGCGTCTTTTTTTTTCCGTTTTTTTTACGGGGGAACATAGTAATCAGGACCAAATATGGTTAGCAAATTCAGTGTAATATATAGGTTTTTGCGTATATCGTAGGTCCTCATTACTATGGTCCCCCGTAAATAGGTCATGGGATTGTTCATCGGGGTTTAAGCTTATATTTTTTTCTCAAACGTCAGTTTTTGGGTGAGATTTAAGAGCTCCTCGAGTGGGGAACCTCAGAAATGTTCAGGTATACCCCTGCCGTACGCGAGCATGTGTCAGTTGTTCGCTTCTTCTGGAGACTAGGCGCTGGGCTCGGGCGTGGGTCGTTTGAATCCGTTTTGAGAGCAATGTTGATACGAGCTTCGGGCGTGTGGTGGCAAAAATGGTGGTTCACGAAAAAATAGAGTCGAAAATCGGGGTTTTCGAAGAGTTCGGGCGGAAGGTAGTAGGTAACTCTGCGCACAGGGCAGGGTGCCCGAGAAGCTGGGAATGCACGCTGAGCGATGGCGTATGTGCTAGCAGGAACCGACGCGCTTCGGGAGCTATCGCGCCTTGTGACACTTGTTTAACGATTCACAATGTGTTTCTGAAAAATATGTGAGATTGCATGGACGGCCAGAATCTTCTGATCTCGATGGCTACGACCGCATCCTCGCAAGCAAACGACTTTGCGAGTTTTTTCCGTGGTAGTCGCGTGGGGACGCGACGCGAAGCAGTGTCGGCAGCAAACTCGCGGCGATCTCGAGACGGCTTGGGCCGAATTCAGCGCAGACGGCTAATTGCAACTTGTCCCTGTAAGCACTGGGTTCGGGCGCGAGCCGCTTGGATTCGTTTGAAGAAACATGACACACGGGCCTTGGGCGTGGGCGTGTGGTGAGAAACGGTGGTAACACAGCGAAAGCATCGACTTGAAAAGCAGGGTGAATAGGCGGGTACCATTATAGATCAGCTAACCTACATGCCGTCCGAAAAGCTGGGGACTGAGGGTTGGTGCTGGCCGATGATGGTGGGTGGGTAAGCTATCGATACGGGGGGGGGGGGGGGCGTGAGTCAAGCCTGGTGACGTATTTTATAGGATAGACAGACGACAAGAACATGAATACTTCAGTTTCAGAGACCCCAGTCAACACCGGGGAATCGGGGAATACCATTTTGCTGCTCGTCTCGTGCTACTTGGATACCAACGTTATTAGCAGCTGCAAAGAGCACAGTGGGCAGTGTGACGCTCACATTTGATTTCGTGGAGTCGCCCTAGATACGGTGTAAGGCGGGCACACAGGGCAGAATTTCACAACCGCATCCAGGTAAAGACGAACCCAAATCACGGGAGGACGGGAGGGAGCGAAAGTGACTTACTGGAGACACGCGGAGGACGAGATGGCGCGAAAGTGACCTACTACTACTGGAGACATGCCTCTTCCAAGGTGTGAAGCAAAAGAGGACTACTACTGTACTATTTATTTCGTACTATGAAAAATTAACTGTTGCTTGAGATTCGCCAATACTGCCACAGGCGCCTGTATTCGGTCTTGTACTGTACGAGCGATCAACTATGTAGTGCAGTGCCAATTAATGACATTTGCGTTGCTAATCCCCAGTGCGCCACTTTTTTAGGTTGGACGATCGCACGAACGCGCTCGGACACATGCGACGATAGAGGTGCGCCAGCTTTTTTCTGAGTCTCCTCACTTGAGGCGCTCTGTAAATCACACCCACAAACTGATTTTATGTAAAACTAAAAGTGCAACCCGACGAACAAACCCATGGCCAAGGTACACAAAAAATTCAGATCGAAAAAAGAATGGTAACATCCCGACGATTTTGGGTTAAGGAGCCCCGTTATTCAGAAACAAAAACGCCAAACAGTGGTACCTCTACTGTAGCACGCGTCCTCGCTGGGAGGCACCTCCGCCCACGGCGGCCCACAGCGGTAAAGGCATATTTTGACCCGCTGGCAAAATTGATCGAAATGGCTTCAAAATCGCAACAAAAATATTCGAGTAGTCATGCTTGAGGGAAAAAGGAGAACACAGACAGCATAAGACTCCCATAAGTGGAATTTCCCTGATGAAAGAGACCCCCGCAGGCACTGGGGAACACTTCCCTCGTGTGAAATTGAGGAGAATGCCGGCAGTGGATCTTGTTAGTTGTACACGTTGACCGTGTACGAGATACAACGATAGACGAGACGGTGTCCAAAAAGGCGACTTCAGCTGCGCGATTTGTATATAACACCATCATCATCGCCGCAGATAAAAACGGGTCGAAAGCATAAAATGGTCGCACTATTAATAGGCCTGTTCTCCGAAACTATATATGTGCGTGCGTGCCCTATGGTACACTGAACCACAAATGTATTAAATCCATGAACGTGGCGCCTTTCGGGCTGCGTGCGATGTGAAAATACTGAAAATATCCCACCGAGCATTATTGGTCCACGAATTCGACTGTAGAGGTATTTCACTTGCTTAAAAAAAAAGGGCAACGTCACTTCTCGGAAAAATTGAATTTCTGAAAATTTTTTTTTGAAAAAGTCTATAAACGTGAAGTCACGACCGACCCTGGATGACGACACCGGCCGACCAGGAATTTTCGATCAATCGGATAGTTCCTTTAAAAAAAGTTGACCAATAGAAAAACTGCCCGCAACTGCAGTATGTCAAAATTACATCCCCAGAGGGGCACGTTACAAAATGTAACGTTTAAAAAAAAAATGTGATCAGGCGCCTCGGCGTGCGTCGAGACCATACATGGCCGTACACCACCGATCATCTGGGTCTGCGCGGTGAAAACACGCGAACAACATAATCTTTGATGTATTTGTTGACCTTGATCCTTGTATTATACCGTTTGCCAAACCTTCTGTTCGCCTGTACACCTGTGAAGCCGGGACCAACGACCGCGTGCCGTTTCCAAAACTTCCTCCTTGCCTTAACAATCTGTCAAAAACATTATTATTTCTGTTAACACTTACGAGTACATATAATACCCTCAGGACATACAATACCACCAGAAAACGCCATCACTGTTGGCGAAAACCCCCCGGAAACCTCGTCGTTATTTCTCCAACAAACGAGCCTCCTTAATCAGACTCCTCATCAAAGTCGAACACGTTACGGCTTTCCGCCTGCTTGCTCTGCCCCCCCGCGTGTTTCTTCTCGGAGGGGTCCACCCGGAACACACCGGGGATACTCTTTGACTCTCTCGATACGGCAACCGGTCTCTGCACGCCTCCGCCGACTCCCAGTGGAGGCCGCAAAGCATCCCGTGCATCGTCGAGACCAAACCCAACATGCGACGGAACGCGTAGCGGTAGATTACCGCTCGACGACCCGTAGAGCGCTGGCCCCGCTTCTCCCCCAGCCTGAGGCCGGGGATTCCCCTCTCTCCTAGCCGTGCCAGGACACGGACGCATCTTAGTGCTAGGCGCGCCGGGGGCAGTGCCATAAGTCGCCCGCTTTCCGCCCCCAACGCCACCGTTGCTGGCCCCACCCCCTTCAAACGGCCCACGGCGGACTTCCTCTCGAGCGGGGCGCGGGCTCAAGACGAAGCTCCGGCGATCTTCTAACCTGGCCTGGGCGGCGATCTCGGTGGCATTGCCGGCGGCACTGCCACCACCACCGCCACCGCCGACCCCGCCACAAGTATTAGTCGTGACGCCGTTCTTGTGCGCGTAGTGGGCACAGGTTGCCCGGGCGCGTTTCGCCTCCATCGCCGCCGCGTTTTTAGCGCCAGGTGCACCGCTGAGCTTAATGGGAGTCTCGTTGGACGAGTCCGACCAGCCGTCACGATCGAAAAACGCGTTTGGTCCCGCCGTCGTTCTCCTTCGTCCGCTCATCGGTCCCACCCCACCACCGCTATTCCCGACCCCATCCCCAACTCCGATTCCACTCCCACCCCCATTGCCGGTGTCAGTCGACGCCGTCCCCGCCTGGGCAAGCATGGACGTGCGCAACCCAGCGAGAGCCCGTATTGGCTTCTTCCACGTTTTACTGCCAAACGAGGTTCGTCTGCCGTACGTTCGACGCTGGGAACTGCTCAGCCAGCTCCTCGTTCCAGCCGCACTCCCCCCGCCGACTCCCATCCCCAGCGATCCCCCGGCTGTGCCACCAATACGCCCGGATGTGTCACCAATAAGCCCGGATGTGCCACCAATACGCCAGGAACTTCCCGGAGAACCCGGGGCACGGGTTGTCTGACGCGGCGGCGTGGGACTAGCATCGTTCGCGTTTCCTCGAGTTATGGTGCTGCCCCGCTCGTCGGAAGCCAGCGTGGACGACGAGGAAGACGTGGTTGCTTGCGACGGGAGTTGTCGGCCGCCTGGTGGGCGGGAGCTACCCCTTTGGCGAGCCTGGCAGATCGACAACACGACGACAGGAACCGGGGGCGGAAGGAGGGAGGAACTTCATGACAACAGAGACAGTGCGTCCGCCATATTCCTCGCGCGCGCAAGCCGCCTTCAACAAAAAAAGTGTATAGTTGTCGCTACAGTAGGAACTCGTGCAGTATATTAGGATATGTGTAACTGTCGTCAACGTGTGTGCGTCGGTGTGCGGTGGACGCTTTTCTCGAAAGGGGTCCCGATTTTTGGCGCCATCGAAATTATAAAATTGCATTCGCTTGTAACAAAGAACAAACAACAACTTACCGATGTGCTTGGCACAAAATTAAGGAGGCACCCTACGCAGTAATATCACATGCACGCGAAGACCTTGCCGTACCTGCACCCACAACGACGGCGAGGTGAGCTCTCCTTGGGCGGTCGCCCGAGGGTCAGTCGCCGACAATGAAACTTCGTCCGGGTCGTCGCTTCTCCCATTGTCCATGTCCCACGGTCCTGACGGCTGGGCAGAATCCCTGCCCGTGTCCGTGGGGCTGCGCGGTCGTTTTTGGGCTCTTCGCGGCGAAGTTGTGGTATATGTGGCGGGAACCCCGGATGGAATAATATCGTCCTCGTCCTCCAACTCGAAGGGGTTCAAATCTTCCTGTGGCAGTCCTTCCATCAGCTCTAGCTCCTGCCATATCACAGCGTGCACACAGCAGGGGGGCGACGTGTCAGGCCGGAATCTGGCGACCATTCGGCGAGGCCATGCGGGTAATGATCACCCTGATTGCTTGCAAAGCACTGCAATCGCAGCTCGCCACAGCAGAGCGTTGCCAGAGCTCAAATTAGCCAGCTATTTGTGTGGGTATGTACAATAGGCAACTATGATCTCTAGCGGCGAGCGTAGATCACACGTCGCATCACGGAAGTACAAGCGCTTGAGAGGTCAACTGGACGCGCGAAACAGAAGTTTAGCGCTTAGAGCTATGCCAAAATTTAGCCGTTTGTAAGACGACAATACAGGGAGAAAATTCCGATGAGGACAACATCGGCCGCCACTCGCGACGCCTACGTAACTAGCACCGATACAAACCAAATTCTACACGACGACGACACCCAAACGCACGGGGAGCTTACGTGCCATACCCTTTCAGCGCATGGGACCAACACGGCGGGAGAAAAGCGCCACAAAAAAACAGGCGATGTACAGGACACGCGGGACAGGCCACGAACGGTCTATGCGAGGGTATAATATGCGACAAAAAGAGGAAACGACACACGCCTAAAAAGGTCAGAATCAAACAGAAAAAACAAACCAGAGGGGTGGGAGTTCTGTCCGAAATACCTTGTACCTGGTAAGAAAAATACATGATTATTTTCATACTTGTCGTACTTGGTCGTAGTATAATATAACCCTCCCCCTGTCTAGGTGCTCCGTCTCGAAAGGGATGCGTGGTCAATGGTCAAATGACTAAGGCAAGCAACAAATGAGTACGCG
>JAYJMJ010000552.1:4195039-4208144 GCA_036873875.1 Laminaria ephemera | reverse complement strand
ATTAGTGGGGTATTAGTCCGTTTGACCACTGGACACTGGTAAAAGGTTAACCAATTGCCTACCCAAACTAAGCCTTGTAACATATGCGCGTTGTCGGCGCCGCTGAGGTGTTCGCACAGCTACTGCTGTTTAACACGCAAGGTATCACACCCCCTTGGACGAATTTCCAAGCTGATTTTCTCGACAACGGGGCGGGTGCGAACGCCAATCGATGCGTATATGGACAGATCTCGATGAGATTTTTCCAAAACCGCCATTTTCGTCGTGTGTGCCCCCCTAGTTTGGGAGAAAATCGTCTCTTGAAGTTCGTCCAAGGGAGTGTGTTATCTTGCATGTTATACGGCGGTATAGTAGCCCCGACAACAGCCAATCGGCAGCGCTGATTTTTCCGGCCAAGCGTTGACGCGACCATCTGTCAATTACTTTCGTAATAGCAGGGATGTCGGTGCCGAGTCGAAGGTTAAGGTTCCTCGTGCGGACGGACGCCGGCCGGACACTGCCGCTCATTTAAAAAAAAAACATTTTTCTGCTATATATGATATAAGTGTCCGACTGTATAATACAGTTCCGTATAGTTTGTCCCCGAAGCTTGGGTGCAAATCCAAAAATGAACCCTTACTGTACTAATGCAAAACGTATCCCCCCCCTATATCCAAATACGTATAATTTTCAAGGTTCCCCTCCGGGAAGTGCTTAGGGGAGAAGCGCAAGAACGAAATGAAAGCATCCAACATATACCTGGTACAACAGCCGTAGTGCCCCTTCTATAGGGCCGGTATGTACCGGCAGGAAACACCGGCACTATAGCGGCAACCGGCACCACTCCGCATACTGACACTACTGATTGCTCCCATCTGTGCCAACCGATTTCGCAGGCACACGGCACTACTATGATATAACACAAATATTTGAAACATGACAAAAAAAAAGAAGTGACGTTTCGGCGGAATTTGAACCTGTGTCCTCAAACCTCAAATTCAAAGTCGTGCGTGTCGCCATTTGACCAAAACATCAAAAGATCCCTATTGTTTAGCCTTTCTTGTTTTAGAGCCAGATCATCCACACGAACATGCACGCCACACGTGTGACACACATGTAAGCGTCGATGTTGTCTCATGGTGTATAGGCAAATGCCGACAACAATAAACAGCAGGAAGGTATTATACGTTGCTGACTGCTGACTGCGAGAATCGCACCGCGCTGCTGCATTACTGCGTACTGCTGCTTCGGTCTGCCTGATACTGTACACCAGGAGAGAACAACAGCACCCCAGCAGCAGCAAGCGGTGTCGTTTGGACGGAAATACAATGACCATTGATGTACTAATCTTAAATAAAAAATGTTCACATCATCAAGCAGTGTTGCTGTACTTACAAAAAAACAAAAAGGTCCAAACATTTTCGTCCAGAGTACCCGGTCGCCCCGGTGGTCTAGTGGTTACCCTCGACGACTACTAAGGTCGAGGTCATGGGTTCAAGCCCTGCCGTGTGGTTCTTTGTTTTGAACCAAATCGACAGCGGACAGCGCCTAGCGTGTGTAAGCAAAATTCGACGCAGGTCGACGAGGGAAGAAAAATGTTGAATTATTCTCGCGATAAAAATTAAGGCACGTACCGTAGTGGGGAGGGAGGAGAAGAGCCTGCTTTGTGACCCCGGATCTGAGTTACAGCTAGGGAGGGAGAAGGAGTAAGAAAAAAGTGCGAAGATAATACATGGGATGAGCAAAAAAAAAGAACAAAAAAAAGAGTGGTGCCTGGTACATGTTATCGACCTCTGTCCTGACAGGTCTTGACCTAGATCAGCTACACGCCACACGTGTTACACACAACATGCAGGCGGCCGTGTCCGCATTGCCTATGGTGCATAGGCAAATGCCGACAACAACAAACAGCAGTTAGGTACGTTCTGTTGACGGCTGACTGCGAGAATCGCACCGCGCTGCAGTACCGCTGCTGCCGTCTATCTGATGATTCTGTAGTACAGCAGCAAGCAGTGTGTGGACGGAAATATAATGATAATTGAGGTAATAATAGTAAATAAAAAACGTCCAAGCATTTCCGTCCATAGCCGGTCGCCCCGGTGGTCTAGCGGTTAACCTCGAATACTGCTAAGGTTGGAATCAGGGGTTCAAATCTCGGTATGGAGATTTATACTTCTAGAGACACCAATTGCCGAGAGCGCTCTTTAGCGTGGGTAAGCACAATTCAACGCGGTCGACGAGGGAAAAAAGTGCTGAATTATTTTCGCGATAAAAATTGAGGCGCGTACCGTAGTGGGGAGGGGGGAGAAGAGCATGCTTGGTGGCCCCGGATCTGAGTTACGACTAGGGAGGGACAAGGAGAAAGAAGAAGTGCGAAGATAATCTATCGGATGAGCAAACACAAAAAGAAAATGAAAAAAAGAGTGGTACTGGTAGCTGGCAGTACATGTCATACATCGCCCTCTGTCCTGCGATCTAGATCAGCTACGAATGATGCAAAATTCGATGAAAACCGACGAGCGTCGGGAATGCTGAACCCTCTGCGCGATAAAAATGAAGGCACGTACCGGGGGGGAGAAGGGACGACATCTGCGACCACGGCTATTTTTTTTTTTTTTGTCCAGAACCTGGAAACTAAAAAAAGTGAGAAAAAAAAAAAAAATGTATACACCCCGTCGCACGCCCGATCCAAGTATCACACGCAGCTTGCAAAGATGAGTTTCGACGACACTCTTGATCTCACAGCTGAGGTGTTTTTTGCAATAAAAACAAAACTAAAACAGGGGCAAACAAACAGGAGCAAAAAAAAAAAAGCAGTAACCAAACAGCTGTAACCAAAACAGCGGTAACCAAACAGCGGTAACCAAACAGCGGTAAACTAAATGCTGTAACTAAACAGCGGTAAACTAAATGCCATAACTAAACAGCGGTAAACTAAATGCGATAACTAAACAGTGGTGACCAAACAGCGGTAAACAAACAGCAGTAACCAAGCAGCGGTAACCAAACAGCGGTAACCAAAATGCGGTAAACTAAATGCGGTAACCAAAACAGTGGTGACCAAAACAGCGATAACCAAACAGCGGTAACCAAACAGCGGTAACCAAACAGCGGCAAACAAACAGCGATAAACTAAATAACTAAACAGTGGTAACCAAACAGCAAACAAACAGCGGTAACCAAACATAGGTAACCAAACAGCGGTATCCAAACAGCGGTAAACTAAATGCGGTGACTAAACAGCGGTAAACTAAATGCGGCAACTTAACAGTGGTAACCAAACAGCGATAACCAAACAGCGATAACCAAACACCAGTAAACAAGCAGTGGCAAACAAACAGCCGTAATCAAACAGCCGTAATCAAACAGCGGTAAACAAACAGCGATAACCGAACAGCGGTAACCAAACAGCGGTAACCAACCAGCGGTGACCAAACAGCGGCATACATCCTTCATGAGGACGTATGTATACACCCCGTAGCACGCACGATCCAAGTATCACACGCAGCTTGCAAATACGAGTTTTGACGAAATCCTGGATCTCACAGCTGAGGTGTCTTTTACAATAAAAACAAAACAAAAACAGCCACAAAAAAACAGCGGTGAACAAACACTATCGACCGCGAGGGAGAGACGCGCCGAAGAGCTCTTCCGAGAGTCAGCGTCCCAGTGCCACTGCCAATCCAATACAGAGGAAAGCAGCCTAAAAAAAAAGGAAGCTAGTTTCCTTAAAAAGTCTCCTCGAGAAATACCGATCGCTGTACAGTAGAATATAAATACCCCACGATGCAACAAAACCGCCAAGGACAAGCCGAGGGCGACTGAGAACCGGACGTCAATCACGCTCGCTCGCCCACACCGGTCAACGCTGTTGCCAAAACGAAATTTTGCAAGAACGATCCAGTTGCACCAAAACCAAAAAATTTACCAGGTGCTTACTCACGACACATGAAGCGTACAAACAAAACATGCCGATAGTACACTGCCCGTACATCTTAAACGTCCCCTGTTAAAGCGGTGATCACCCTTAAGGATATCATATACTCGCCAAACGTAAGAATTGCGTACTCGTAAGGAAGAGCTATATTGGCCGTAATCCGGCGTTTTTGCACCGCAGCACCACCAACTACGGTCTGAATGCGAGCGCAGTCCCAACTCTAACTTAACTTACTCCTAACCCTAAGTGTTATTGCTCCAAACTCTAACTGTGACTACTCACCGGCTATTTCCCGATACGCCCGGACGAGTGTGCCAATAAGCGGCACGGCCAAGAGGGGAAAGCTGACGAGGAGCGTCAGTGCGAGCCCCGCCCGCCCGATGTTCATCAAAGTGTCGTCGGTCCTATCATATTATTAGTAGAATAGCAGCAGTTCAAGTGGGCGAGGGGGGAAGTAAGGAAACTACTATGACAGCAACTACTACAGCGGTAATGACACTGCTGTAGTGATAGCGGTGGGGAAAAGTAAGGCAACGTAACATATTACAGCGATAATTGCAGCAGTAGTGATACTGCTGTAGCTCTAGTGGTAGGGAAAAGCAAGGTGAGTATTACAGCAAGGAGACCATCAGAGCAACTATTACAGCACCAACTACAGCAGCAGTAGCAATAGTATTAATAGTTAGCGGTAGTAATAGTGGTAGTGATGGTGGTGGTGGTAGTGATAGTGGTAGTGGTACGGTGGCAACGACGACAGTGACGTGACCTGTACGTATCCGCTCGTACGTCACGGGGTCCGGATCAATTGCGGCATAACTAGGTGCACAAGCTTGTCACATCGCCTAATAATAGTCCAAAAAATGTTTTGGTCCGCAACTGATGACTCGCCAGACGAGTGGGTCGAATTCGGACAGAAAACAGCCTCAATGCACACCAGGTATTTATAAGTTATAGGCCCTTTATTTACCCGCCTGATCACACCGACGAGACGCGTGGTCGGCTTCGGAACCCGCTGGCGGCGCTCGTGATATCAGACAAGCTGGGTAACGATACCGGACAAGTTGGCTCACGATAACAGGCAAGTTGGGTCACAATAACGGACAAGTTGGGTCGCCGTTTAGAGCAACCCTTTCTTGGGGACGGTGTTTTGATCAGCAGGCTTACCGATCAGAAGGAGCCGACTACAGTACAACGGCACAAAGAGAATGGAAAAAAAAAAAAAAACTTCCGTCGCTTTTGGGTAAAAATAGGCATAATAGCAACCCGGCGCAAGTCGATCAGGGAAGAAAATGCTGAACCGATCTCGCGAGAAAATTGAAGGCATGCACCATAGTGGGCGGGGGGGGGGGGGTGGGGTGTGCGATATGACCCCGGATCAGAGTTACGACAAGGGAGGGAGCCAGAGAAAAAGCGCGAAGAAAACACATGTGATGATAAAAAAAAAAGCCCAAACGACCTGATCTTGGCTAGACTAGAGCCCTGGCGTCTTCCGACGCCTCGGTTAGAGACTACAATGCCAGAATACCGCTTCAATTGTGCGTGTGGAGTGTGGAGTATCGCGTGGAGTTTGGTGCGTGTCTCCTGGTGATGCGGCGGGCCCCACAGTACCGGTTAGTTAACTTTTCGCTGATTTGAACATTTGAATTGCACAACAAAAAGGTAAACGAACAAACTACGGTTGGAGCCGGCGCACTTTTAAGCATTTTTTAGACAGTTCGATCAATCAATTAACGGCTTGTTCTATAAGGTTCCACAAGTAACGGCTTCATCTATAAATAGTTCAGCCAGTCAATTAATGGATTCTTCAAGGTTTCGAACAATCAGTTAATAGTCTCGAGAAATCAATTAATGGCTTCCTCTAGGTTTCGATCAGTCAATTAACGGCTTATTCTAGGTCTCGACCAATCAATCAATCAATCAACCAATCAATCAATGGCTTCTTCTACAAATAGCCTTTTGTTTCCATTTCTACTTTTGCGCCGTTTGAATGTCCAGACCCTGATCGAAACACAAAACAACCGCAATATTTTTACGTCCTCTCACCCGAATTCGTTGAGAATGAAACTAACGAAACAGACAACAACCGCAAAGATCCTACAGCTCTCGCTAGGAACTCGCGCTGGTGGATGTTTGTAACTGTCGTCAACCCAACCCAACCCTGCTGGTACATACTGTTGCGCTGCTGCATGTACTGGTGCTGCTGTCTCAATAGTCACACATTTTCTTTATCAATTCTTTTTGGGAGATTCCAGTGTGTCGGACGGAGACATGGGAGATTCGGGCATGCGAGGGTGGACAGGAGACCCTATTTTTTCGGCGCCAATCGTAAAATAGAAACACACAACAACCGCAATAAGTTACGTCTTCTCAGCAGCAGTCGTTGAGAATGAAACGATCGAAACACACAACCGCAATAAACGAGGCCCTCACCCGAAGTCGTTCAGAATGTTGTCGCTAACATCGCCGGTGCAGACGCCGTAGGTGTAACCCAGCATCATGATCAAGAAGTAAAATGTCGTCACCGGCACAATCGTCCAGTGCACCTGGCGCCACACCGGGAGAAGGCAGTGTTAGCACGCGCTTAGGGTTAGGGTTTGGGGCCAGCACGCGCTTGCCAACGTCGAGACACATGCCAACCGTTGCGGCTATCGATCGTCACTCCCTCGCCCCATCCAGGCCAATGGCCGTTTTTGTTATCCTTGGAAAGGGAAACGGAAAGAACAGCAGCATTGCGTTCGAGCGACAAAGCTAACCCCTGTGTCTCAGTGCGGTGTCTCTACTCTCGCCCCGTCCAGGACACTGGCGGCAGTTCTGCATGCCTCGATATCATACTGGAAACGTTAAACAAAGCGCAATAACCAAGAACAGGTACACCTGTTCCGCTTGGAGTCAAACCAGGTACAGCCTGAGACCACGTAAAAAATGCACGCCACGAGCCCTGCGACTGATGGTAAAAAAATACGTGCCTACAGAGTCCCCTCAAGTTTGCTGCGCAGTCATCGGTTTTTACATTTTTATCCGTGGTTATTCATATTCACGTTTGAGTGATAAATTGAACCCGTCCATCTCTCAGTGCGGTATTTTGCCCTTCACCGTAGTGATCACCGGAGAGTGGAAGCGCTTGCTCTCACCAAATGGTGCAGCCGCGTCCGCGTGGGCTTGACGAGCTCGCCGTGAACGGGCAGCACATTTACGTGGCACCCGAAAGCGCAGATGTAGATGGGGATGGCCTGCAGCGCTCCGGTCCAGCCGCCCTCCGGCCAAAGGTTCATCTCGTCGGTCGGCAAGCCGTTCGATGCCACGCATTCAACGGAGCGAACTCCCACAAAAACCGTGAGCTGACGGATGAAACAGAAAACAGCGAGAAGTGTTAAGGTTAGCGGTAAGCATTCGTTCCACGCAGGCGCGACGAGAGCGGTGGTGTGTGGCGTTGTCAACCTACTACCACTGCAAGCTTTTAGTGCTAGCAGTTCGTACGCTTAAAAGTATCGCTGGTTTCGCTGGTTTCAGGATCCAGTAGTGGGTACCGACTTAGGCCAGCTTCCACAAAATGGTTGGCAGAAGCACGCTACGGCAGAGGTGGCACCAATTCTTTTTCTGAGGGTCCTCACCTGATCAGCGCTATACCTCACCAAAAAAACGGATTTGGAGCAAAAAAAAACTGCTAAGTGCTACCCGATGAACAATCCCATGCCCTAGGTGTATGTACAACGAATGAAATTGTGGCGATGTTGGGGTAAGGAGTCCCGTCAATCAGAAAACCGCTTCAGCCAAAAAAATGCTAACGCTATCGTAGTACAGTCGGCAGTCCACACCAACTACACAAACTAACCCCCCATGACAGCTTTCCATTCCGAGGACATTTCCAGGCGATCGGGGTGAAGGTCACGGGGTCTGGGCTAACGTTTAGAGTCATGTGTATTTACACCATTTTGTCTTAAGCTGGGCGAAACTCAAAAACACGGCTCTCAGGGCCCGCGGAACAACACACGCTACCCTGCAGCATGGCAAGGAACACAATACTATACTGACATATACTCGTACGAGTTGTGTTTTTACTTGCGGCTTTGGGAGGTGTGAAGAGAAATTTCCGAGCGTTACAACACTACCAGTGCCGCCCACAAAAACTGTCACAAAACACAAGCTGCCGGCGTATGACACCCGTACCGAAGTGCGGGGTCTGCTTAAGGTGGGCAAGTGGGGACGTACCAGGGTGACAGCAACGACGCTGCAGAAAGACAGGTGCCGCAGAGCGCTCAGGGTGCGAAGCATGCAGGCCGGAGCGATCTGTTTTGAAACAAAGTGACGAGAGCATTGGGACGTGCGAAACCATGTCATTCAATCGGCGCAACGAGGAGGTGGACAGTCTTCCTCGCAGGTTTGGGGTTTCGTGGGGTTGGTTCGCGTGGCCGCGATGACGTCGCTTCAACGTTTAAATATTTCACAGGTACGTATACGCACGTGGTGAGTAAGACCTTTTTAGGTTTTTGGGCGAGAGGCAACCTGAATAATTGACTGCGCAACGTCGAGCTCCCGCCCGCAGCCTTCTTACTTTCACATCTTTCACTACTGTGGATATCAGGTCCCCTTCCTCTAGATAGTACCACCTCATTACACACAAGTTCAATGTTACCAGAAGTGCCCCAGACTCCGTTCCGTGCTGACCCGAGGTACCGACCCACCTCGGTGTGTCCTCCACACCATCACACAAGAAGAGAGAACCTGCTAGGGGCACCGCCCCACATTGGCGTCGTCGGCAGGTACTGCTAAAATGGCGCAAGTCAAATTCTAAGCGCAAAACTGAAAAGGGGTTCAGCTTTGACAAAAGAAACAACTTGACACGGTGTATCAACATCAGAGCGCAAGCCCTGCTTTTGCAAAACACCAAAATGCAAGTCTTCTTTGCTGGGGTAGTAGTTTGGGTCTCACCATAACGACGAGAGCGGACACCATCAAATTTCGCGCCATCCCGTCCAAAGTCCGGGCCAAGATTACCTCCGCCAGAGGGGCCAGGAGGTCTCGTAGGAGGATGGTGTAACCCACCAACGGCAGGTACGTTACGCAGATCACCTTTAAGGGCCGGCGCGCGATAGGCAGCGGGCAGTAGCAGTGATAATCGTTGTGTTAGGCGGTGAACAGTAGCAGTGGGGGTGATTGTGTTAGGCGGAGTGAACAGTAGCAGTGGGGATGATTGTAGTAGGCGGTGAGCAGTAGCAGTGACGATGATTGTGTTACTGGGGTTAACAGTAGCAGTGATAATGATGGTGTTATATAACAGTAGCAGTCATTCATGACGGTCGTGTTACTGGATATTGAATTGAACAGTAGCAGTGTTATTGGTTATTGGGGTGAACAGCAGCAGTGAGAACGATTGTGTTGGCGGTGAACAGTAGCAGTGATACTGATTGTGGTATTGGGGTGAACAGTAGCAGTGCTAATGATCGTGCTATTGGGGTTAACAGTAGCAGTGACAATGATTGCGTTATTCGGGGTGGGTGTAGGGGCGCACATGTCATTAGCGTTAGCAGCCCATGTGATTCGCAGCAGATTGCAAACAGACCGAGGTCAATCATTTCAACAGCATGACGCATACAATTGAATATCAAAAACGAGAAAAAGAGTGACTGTATATCTACGGCTGGTATACCGGTAACGCGGACAAACCGAAGGGGGGGGTAAAAAATGTCAAAACGAACTATAATCAGAACGCTCTATTCATCGTGAATTCAGAGCCGCTGTCAATACCTGGCAGTGAGGTTTCTAGCGGGGGAATACTACGGTTTTAGAAATAAGTCATTCTGGGTTTTGGCAAGAATGGGATGGTTTTGCGTTTCTTTCGTCATGGTAGACTGCGGCGGCTCCTCCACTGCAAACAAGAATCTCGTAGTCAGTGTGATGTAAGGGAGGTCGCTAGACCTGTGAGTCAAGAGCATTTTACGACAAATAACTAGCCGGTAGGTACCGTTAGCCAACTAACTGACTTTCATCGGCAAGTCGGCTAGCGAAGCCAGCTGATGGCCAGCCGACTTCCCGACTTTTAAGTCAGGCGAGTGAAGGGTCTCCCCGACCAAAAAAAGATATAAATCATCCCGCATTAAATAATCCTTCTTACAAGCATGGAAACCCCTTAGGTCGGATAGTCGGCACCTCCGGGGAACGAACAACTACTAGTCCGACAAATAACTAGTTGATGACTCAGGTCGTGCCGACCCACAGCTCTAGGGATCGCACCCGTCTAGGTGTCAACTACCAGGTAGACCTGTGTGCTGTATGGCTCGAGGCAAGAGCTTAGCAAAAGGAAAAACTCTACTCGTAGGGCTGGGAGTTGACAGACTTTATGTCGCGGACTTCTTAATACCACTGGTAGTTGGCTAGGTAGTTGCGTGCGGTAATCTGCAGAGTTCTACCTATTTTGATCTGACTGGTACGCTGGTGGCTCGCCGTGTGGCGTTTACCAATTAAAAAAAATAAAGACAAACTCAGTTAGTTGGCTCAAACTCAGTTAGACTGTTTCCTATGCGGTCCGATTTCTAGCTTCAGATTCATATTTTTCGATCCCAAAAATGAATTGTGCAGTCCGAATGTGCAAAATTGGACCGAAAAAAATCTGATGTGATAATCCGATGGCCCAAGTCGTCAGATTTTGGCCCCAAATCCGACGACTTGGGTCATCAGATTTTCAAATCGAAAAATGGCATGGTCTCGAAAATCAAGACGTTGTCCACGCAGCACGCAGCAGCAGCAGCAGAACGATCGATGAGTGGGATGGGTACACAGCGACGTTGCCTCGCGCCTGACGCGCAGTCGGCGGTCGGCGCGTCTCTTCGCGGCCAGACTACAGTCGGCTGGCGTGGGCTCGGGCCTAGAGACCAAGAGAAGCGCACTCGGCGCGTGCCCCTCCGCGGATACGTGCTCGTATCATAGACTACAGCACCTGAGCAGCAGTCAGTCAGCGTGTTGCGCTCGGATGCTTTACAGTCAAATTACAAAATACCAAGACAGGTTGGGCGCACTCGGAACGTCGCTTCACCGCCACACTATAGACAGTCAGCGTGGGCTCGGACGCTTGGGTCCGACGCCCAGCGCAGCACACTCGACGCGTCTCTTCGCGGCGCTAAACCAAACAGTTGGTTGGCGTTTGGTTGAATCTCTGGGAGCACGCTCTCACCCAACTTCAAATATATCCGATTTCTTTGCACAAGACCTTTTCGATTTCCCAAGTACACCGCTCAAAATCCATTTTGATCAAAATCTGAACCCAAAAATCTCGACCGCAGAGGAAACAGCCTTACCGAAAACAGTACCAGTAGTACAGAGTAATGCGTTTGTCGACGGCAACAATTTGTAAGGATCGTTGCTACTGCTGTGCAATACAGTACACAGATGCTTCGGGTAGTGGGGAGAAAAAGTACAGTGTTCTCAGGGGGAAATACTGGAGGTACTGCGAATACTGGCAGTATACCCGGAGTGTGAAGTATACAGGGAGCATCTGTGCACCGCTGCGAGGCATATCGTACTGGTACAGTACTTGATATTTTTACTACCATGTTTACACCGGTACTGCCGTGACTAGAGCTGGGAGGTGGCTGGACTTCACGCCTACCAGGTAGTCATTAGTATCAGTTGGGTGGCGGAGTAATTGCCAACTAACCTAGAGTAAGCGTCACACGTCGAGCCACAAACGTGCAAGTCAGACGCAAAGACGCAGAACGCCGCAAATTACCGCACGCAACTAACTGTAATACCTAGCCAACTACATCACCCTCGAAGACTGCTGAGGTTGGAGTCAGGGGTTCGAATCTCGGTATGGAGATTTATTTTTCTGAGACCAACTGCCGAGAGCGCTTCATAGCGTGGGTAAGCACAATTCGACGTGAGTCGACGACGGAAGAAAGTGCTGAATTCTTCTCGAGAAAAAAATGAAGGCGCGTACCGTAGTGGGGAGGGGGGAGAAGAGCCTGCAAAGTGACCCCGGATCTGAGTTACGACTAGGGAGGGAGAAGGAGAAAGAAAAAGTGCGAAGATAATAGATGGGATGAACAAAATAAAATAAAACATAAAATAAAAAAAAGTCAGTTATTAATAGTTGGCTTTCGATAAAAAAATAAATATACACTACAGGCAGCTGTGAGCTCTAGGATTTCGCCGAAAGTCATCTTTGCAAGCTGTGTGTGTGGTACTCCGATCGCGCGTGTTACGGGATGTGTATGTCCTCATGAAGGACTACAGGTCGGCGACTCCCCTTAGTACTAGTTAGCACCAGGGTACTGTGCCACCGAACTAATAACTAGCTGTGAACTCCAGCCAACTCAGTGCTAATGAAAGCCCACATATTCTTCACTACTAGATGTCCGTTACTTGTGTGTAACACAATGGCCGTTGAGGAGGAGGGGGGGTGGGTTACTTCGGCTGCTAATAGGTAATACAAAACGAAGGTGTATGATACGAAGTGGATGAAATAAAATTAGGTCTTACGATCGGAAGGGACACAAGCGACAGCAGCAGCCAAGTAGTGGGATGGAACTAGTTCAACGCCATATCATGTTATAGCTCAAGGCGAGAGGAAGGTACATCAGCGTGGTGCCGTTTTATCACTTCGAGCGTACAAGCAGCAGCACGTAGGGGTTAGACAACGAAGAGGCTGGCATTGAAAGACACCGCCGATACAACAAACAAAAACCTCAAAAATTCAAACTTCAAATTTCCGACATGCGCAGTGAAATATTAATATATCTGCGCACAGGTACATATTGCCAGTATCTCTCATCTCCCATCTCATCGGGAAAAAGCCCACCAGTAGTATAACAGTAGTATAAGTAGCAGCTCATAAGTAGGGCCCTCGGAGATTTCATATACACCGCGTACGAGTAGCACTTGAGAGTAGAGAGTGCAGCTGCTATCCGTCTGGTCGTCGTATCGCTTATCCAACCACGTATCACACGTCACACTCAGCTTGCAAAGAAAGATGACTGCCGACGAAATTCTCGATCTCACAGCTGACGTCTCTTTCTAAGTTCTATCGTAAAACACCCCCCCCCCCCGCCCCCCCGCGGTCCCCTCGCCGGTAGTAAGACTACATATATGTAGTTTTGCGTCCTATAGCAGTCATAAATTGTCCCCCTCTAAGAAGTATTTTTTGCGTCCTATAGCAGTCAGATTTTGTCCCCCTCTAAGAAGTTTATAGTTTCC
>JAYJMJ010000552.1:4175423-4185560 GCA_036873875.1 Laminaria ephemera | reverse complement strand
GCTCTCGGCAGTTGGTGTCTCTAGAAATAAAAATCTCCATACCGAGATTCGAACCCCTGACTCCAACCTTAGTAGTAGTACTGTATTCGAGGTTCACCACTTGACCACCAGGGCGATCGGGCATATGATCGTCAGTAATCGTTTTCAATAGGCGTTTCATTCATCCAGTCATCGTTGAACATTTGTTTTTCGTACTCTTTTCGTTTTTCAGTGTAAATATTTTCGACTATTTTCAATGGGTAGTAGTACGACGAGCACCACACCAGAGAGCACTACCTACAACAAAAACAACAACAACACGAGCTTTGTAATATAGCATGTGGCTTGGGATTATCTTGCCGCTATTTGCATTTCTCAATTGAATGGGCCTACGGGAGGGGGGGCACCTAGAAAGTGAAAATGATAGTATAACATCCCCCTGCCGTAGCACCAGTCAATTCTAGAAAAAACGCAGTTGCTGTATTTATTTGTCGTTGGTTCGCGCACAATACGAGTGATCGCTTAATTTATTCAGTAAGTCGGTAACCGCTTGAACGCTTCATTCATGTAGGCATCGTTGAACATTTTTATACTTTTTTTTATTTCGTTGTAAATGGTTTCGGCTATTTTCAATGGCTTGACCACCACCAACACATCAGTAGTAGTACCACGAGCACCGCACCAGAGAGCACTACCGACAACGACAACACCAACAACCTTCGCTTTGTATCATGGACATCAAACAACATCAACAACACGAGCTTTGCGTTAGAGTATGTCGCTTGGGATTACAGATAGATCTAGCGATGTTTTAACGTGCGTGGAGTGATCAACCGTATTCCCACTCTCAGTAGGTTTAGGAATCAGCGTGTAAGATCCGTCGGGGTTAAGATCCACGATCCTACAGTATTCCTCCGTGTACATGTGTGGCAACAATTGACACTTCTGAACTTTTGAGTAGCGCTTCTACGGATGAACGTCATTTTTCCGTAGGTTTGCGCTCCGGCGCCAGCCCTTTTTTGTACGTACGTATCAGCTTGACGGTTAGTATCACGACTAAACAACGCATTTGCTTCGACCAACCCTTCCATTGTCCGATGGTCTTAAAATCGCGTTAACTCAGAATTGCGCGTCAGCGCAGAAACCTTGTACTACTTCGTATTCTACCAGCTACCGGGTACACCTACCTGGTACCTGGTATGTACGTCATTTGCCCGCCTTCCAATAGAAACTCGGCTTGGGGAGGCAAGTCCACCCGTCTGTCCGTCCGTCTGTGTACAAAGGAAGAACAAAAGAAGAACGAGACAAATAAAAGTCCACCGACGGCGATACTCATCATTATTGTTATACCGTGAGCACGCGGATATTTCGTGTAGAGGAAGACCTTGCCTCTTCGCCTCTACCACAACAATCGCTTCTTACTGCCTGTCCCTCTCCTGTTTTTCTTCTTCGTGTAGTGTTGGTTCTACTGCATGCATTCAGTAGAAAAGCAGCAGGTTCTAATGCATGCTGCATGCAGAAGCAGCGGTTTCCGATTCTGTGTTTCTCGAGAAGACGGCCGTAAACGGGAGTCGATGGTATTGCTCACACACTGGACCATACAATTGGCAATGACCACTGCAATAGGAATGGAATATGGTGCGATGGACGGGTCTATTGTCGTCGATAAAGTCCATCGATTGTTACCTTCCCCAATCTATTGTGGCCTGTAAAGGCCATTGATGGATAGCTAGCAAATCGATTTTGGTGCACGGCATCATAAGTCGATGATTAGCGTGCACAATCTATTGTGTCGACCATCGCTATCGATGGACACGGTTCACAATCTATCTCGGTCCACAATGCCTATCGATAAATAACTGGCACAATATGTTGTGGCTGGCAATGGCTGTCGATCGATACGATTCACAATCTATTGCGGTCGACAATGGCTATCGATAGATGCCTCGCACAATCTATTGTGGCTGGCAATGGCCATCGATGGACACGCTTCACAATATGTTGGGACTGGCAATGGCCATCGATGGACACCCTTCACAATCTATTGTGGCTGGCAGTGGCCATCGATGGACACGCCTCACAATCCATTGTGGCTGGCAATGGTCATCGATGGACATGCTCCACAATCCATTGTGGCTATTAATGGTCATCGATGGGCACGCTTCGCAACCTATTTGGGCAACAACAGTAGATTTGGATAGCAATAGGCGGCTTGCATCATGGGATTGATGATGCACGATGTGCACATACCCTGAACAATAGAAAGGCAATAGAACATTGCCGCGACAATAGCCCCGAACATGTGGTTGCCAATTGACATTGAAAACCACAATAGACTGATGGAAACGCTGTCTATCGATAGATACTCTCGGGACCAATATATGTCGTGTAAGCAACAGCAATACACATTGTGTGAACAATAGACACATCAGCCTTGTCCGTCGATGGCTATTGTCCTGAACAATTGATGTCGGAGAAGCAACAGCAATATGCATTGCTTGAATAATTGACCACTAGACCTTGACCATCGATGGATATTGTCCTGAACAATTGATATCGAGGAAGCAACAACAATATGCATTGCTTGAACAATAGACCAATAAAAGTTGTACATCGATGGCAATTGCCCTGAACAATTGATATCGAGGAAGCAACAACAATATACATACATTGATTGAACAATAGACCAATAAAAAGTGTCCATCGATGGCTATTGTCGTCCTGACCAATAAATGTTGGGGAAGCAACAGCAATATACATTGATTGAACAACAGACCAATAAAACTTGTCCGTCGATGGCTATTGTGGTCCTGATCAACAGATGTTGGGGAAGCAACAGCAATATACATTGTTTGAACAACAGACCAATAAAACTTGTCCGTCGATGGCTATTATGGTCCTGATCAATAGATGTTGGGGAAGCAACAGCAATATACATTGTTTGAACAATAGACCACTGAACCTTGTCCATCGATGGCTATTATTGTCCTCAACAATTTATGTCGGGGAAGCAACAGCAATATACAT
Source organism: Laminaria ephemera (assembly GCA_036873875.1). Taxonomy (NCBI): domain Eukaryota; class Phaeophyceae; order Laminariales; family Laminariaceae; genus Laminaria; species Laminaria ephemera. Next base: position 4,182,554 of record JAYJMJ010000552.1, on the reverse strand, counting down.
ACATTGTTTGAACAGTAGACCAACAAAAGTTCTCCACGGATGGATGTTGCCCTGAACAATAGATGTCGGGGAAGCAACAGGAATAATATACGTTGTTTGAGCAATAGACCAATAAGCTTGTCTATCGATGGCTATTGTCCTGAACAGCAGGTGTCGGGGAATCAATCACGATAGACGTTGTTTGAACAATAGACAAAAACAGTTTGTCTATCGATCGCTACTGCCGCCGACAGCAGGTAATCAATTATGGCCACCAATAGCCATCGCACCCGCAATGGACTGCTGGGCGTATTTCAACAATAGACTATTGCCTCAATACTACTGTTGCCTCAACCTCTTGTATATCGTGTGATTGTGTATATATATATCGATGGCCATTTCTGCCGACCGCCGACGAGTGTCATATTTTGTATTGGTGATTTGTGCACACCCGTATCGTGTTCGGTTTGTGAGGCAACCATTCGTCCACGGACGAACAGCCTTTCAAACATATACTTCGAAGTATATGGGCAACTGTTCGTCTAGACGAATACCCTCTCAAAAATCACGGGGCAGGTAGTCGAGCACCGACGTATATGATACCTTATAAAAAAATGTGGGTCGAACATGCTTGTTTCGGGTTGGAATATTTGAAACCATTTTTATGAGCAATAAAAACAGTGCACTTTATCACAAAAACGTGTTAAAATTACAAAAAAAAAAAAAAACAGAACATCATGCAGGGGGGGCTTCGCCGCGGCGGACTGACGCCTGTCTGCGGCTCCGCGCATGCCCGTAAGGTAGGTAAAAGAAGCAACGATGGACCGTATGAACGTGTAAAAGCGACAGGCGATTGCCAAGGGGTGTACGGTGTGATTTTAAATCAATTAATAGTGTTGAAAGTATCTACGAGGTTGTGAAGCGAGTGTGGAAGAGGTTTATACCAGTTGGTTTATACCGCTATATACTTTGGGAAAATCAATTGAAGGGGAAAATCAATGGAACGGTCGTGAGGACGAGAAGTCCATGGTGTGATCTTTTCATAAGCCAACATACTGTAGTTGACATAGACACTTAGGCACGTACTCGTAGCCTTGTTTTTTTCAAATTGGGGGAATTTCCCAGTTTGCAGCTGTTTCTTGCCCATTTCGGGAACTTTTTCCTTCTCCCGCTCAGCGAAACACGGGGAAAGTATTTTCTCAATATTCCAGAAAAGACCTTCCACTACTGTCGCACATGTTCGGCCAGACGCAACGAACGTGTGGGCCGTGGGAGCCGTACAATATCGCCACCTACCACTGTAAAGGATAGACCAAGGTCACCCTCAGTGTCATTCCTGGGCCATGGCTGATCGCTGAACGCGCTGTGGATCACGACAGAGAGCTCCCTTTGCCCTGTCGACAAAACGGACCCACCGACGTAGTCGTGATCAACAACAACTGACACGATACAATTACAGCAGTAGTACCTGGTAGCTGTTTTCTTGTCGTGGAGGGCGGTGTAGCGCCAGTTGTTGCTTATGGCTACGCGCGCGAGGTGCGGCCACCTCTCTAGCGGCTGGGGCACCTCCAGCGGGGCGATAAGGCGGATGACCTCGACGCGCGCGACTGGTTTCGACGATTATTCGATGGGGTGAATGAACGTTGTAACCTCCAAAAATACGATACTGGTGTACTTTAGTAGTACGGGCACAGGTATTATGGCAGTACTACTACAGCAGCAGCAGCAGAAGAAGTATAGCAAATTCACTTCGCGTGCCTCGTTCGTATTGCTGTATAAAATAAACGAGATATACAGTAGACCTACTAACTAAAACCTTGGCTGTGTCTTAAGGTTGCCCTCGGCATATTCTTCCGCCTCTCAGCCATCCTAGAGGGGAAAATTGTTTTTTCCGGAACGATCCCTGGACCCAGCTGCCTGGAATGTTTTTTTTCTCTACTTTCTACGTACTTTTATTTATTTTGATTTGTATGTTTTTGAACTCTACTTCTTCTGCTCACACCACGAAGTGAACGCACAGACCAAGCTCCGACAGCCACACACAGCAGTATCTATATGCGTACCGCCAGCACAGCAGAACAACCTGCAATCAACCCTGCACAGAGCAGCAGAGTACATGCAGCAGTATGTTCATGTCGACCAGTCAACAGAGTGCGACAACGCTAGCAAGCAGACAAGAACAAGACTTTTTTTAACTGTTCTTGCTGCTGTTGCCGAGAGCCACCACCACCATAGTGTGTACGATTATTTTTACAAAAAATAAAAAATACAGTACCAGGTATACAGTACAGTATAGTACATACAGCTGTGATATCGAACTTTTCCTTTGTTGCTGTTTGTTATGGGTTATAAAGCCAGCAACAACTAATTTGCATTTTTATCAAGTACCGCGCTGACACGCAGCCCTGTAACGGACCGCCGTCTAGACGTAATATACTGTTTTTAGACTGGAATATCTTAAGGTGTGATTGACGTGACCAAAAGCAGCCGTCTCTTTGCTGCCACTTCACCCACAAGTTCCACGCTGCTGTGTGTTTATAAAGTTGCTTTTCTACCCATCGACATCCAGCACACCCAGCAGTGTTTTTGCCGGTTCGTCATCCTAGAGAGACAAAAAAAACTCTGTAGTCACAAACTTCGAGACAGACATACCATGGTACGTCGCTAGCACTAAACAAGATACCAGGTACATATGGTATACTCATGCATGTGGCGTCTGGGTTGTTTTCCTGGAGCATGGCGGCGGGCCTCTTGGCATTTTCAAGTGGTCAGTTTGCACCTACGATCAATCATGGACTTCTGTCCGCCTCAAATGATTTGTTCTATTTTTCCTTCTTGAGCGAGCGTAGCGGGCGGCGAATGCCGCCCGCGGAGCGAAGCGCCTTGTACTCTATTACAGTATCTGCATTGCCGCTGTACCGATGCCGAAAAAGTCAACGTCTGTTGTAATTCGCTTTGGCAGGGAAACTGCTCGCCACGGTTCATGCGTCCAACGATGGCTCACCTTCCCATCACAGCGGACGCCATGGCGGCGTGTAAGGTGAGAGCTCCTTCAATCCTGACCCTCCTTTATCGCGAATAGCTGAGTATTTTTCGACCGTGATGTGTAAATGGTGAGCTCTACAGCAGAGCGCCACGATTGATGCCCAACTCTACTTGATCGCATATAGCAGAGTGCTTTGCTGGGTATTTCGGTCTCCCTTCCTGGTTTCAACCGTCCGCTCTACCAGGTACCCTGGTATATGTGTTGCCGGAACCAACGAGAGTTAACGCAACTACCGATTTTTCTACCGTATGCCCACCGCTGATGTTTGCCCCTTGTCTATTGCTACTGCGCGCGTGATGTTCGTTGAAACAGATCCCGATGGCGATGGTACTCCAGCCGATGGCGGTCGTGGGGCCGAACGAGTTCCCGGTGAACGTGGTAGACTTTGGTGAGATACTGTACACATGGTTTTTCTATTTATACTGCAAACGTGATCCTTCTCTAATTCCATGTAGTTTGTCGCCAAAAACGCGGTTGGGACTACTTCACTATTTTATTGCTGAAAAAAATATCCCACACTAATTTCAAGTTAAAGGCCCTCAAAAACGTGGATGCAGTTCTAACGGGGAAAAACTTACGAACGAAAGTAACTGTTACAGCATACTGATACTTGATAGGCCAAACGTAGCCTAGCATCCCGGCGCTGCTGGGTTCGGGGACGATACGCTTACAAATAGTATATACCGGAATGACACAGCAAGGAGTTGCACAAAGCGTTCGCCGCATGGTACCACTATGATATAGTTGTACTGTAGATCGCTCACCCTTGACAGATAGTCGGTGAGACCTCGACTCTTGATGTTTGGTCTGTTATCAACGTACTAGGTATTTCGGTAAATCCGTATCTGACTTGCTCCGCGTCTTTTCACCCCTGTCGTGCTTGTGTCCGCATGGCCTTCCCCTCCCACCCTTCAGGAGAGAGCGGCCCTCTTCGGTGCAACTTGTGCCGTGCGTACATCAACAGCTTCGCGAAGTACGTGCACAACGGCGAGAAGGTATGTAAGGAGTAAACGACAACTAATAACCCCTCTGGGACTTGAAGGGGGAAAAGTGTCGAAAAAGTTGACGATTACAGCATAATAAGCCACACGAACAGCGAACGAACAGCGAACAGACCGGGCTGCTAGGCTATAGGGGTTGTAACTGAGCTATAATAGCGTGTTTGCAGTGTACCAACTTTGGTTGAGTAGGAGTTGGGTAGGAAACATATAATATTAGTATTGAAACCGTCAAAATCACAATCCAAGGCCAACCCAACCCAAGAAATTTCAGATAAAAATTAGGGTTAGTTTTTTTTTTTCCTGCCATTTTTTCAATTTCCAACCTATTTTTTTCGTGGGTTGGTTGGCCATCGGCTATGAAATTCATCGGTTTCAATACTAGTTTTACTTTTTGTCCAGCCCAAAAGAGTTTTGAAATCGCAAACACCCTGTTGAGCCACAATACAAGGATTTCTCAAACATACGCGCAGCATGATAGTATTAGCACTGCTGCGCGTTCCCACTAGACGGTGGATAATACCGCGCCTGACATAGTTTGGTTGCTATACCTGGCCCCCAAGAGGGTTAGAGGGTTAATACGACTACTCCGGTAAGGGTTAGGGTTGGGTATGGAGTACTCCGGCAGGGGGCAAGGCGCACACGGCTGTGTGCTCCCCCCTCGTCGTTTGCCAGGTGTTTACTCAGTGTTGGCTTGGTTTTAGCTCTGTCTTGGCTCGGCAATAGCTCGGTTGCAACGCTTGCAAATTTCGGTTTTTAACCGCCTTTCCTGCGTCTCCAAACCCTGTTTACCCTTTTGCTCTTTCCCCTGTGTTATTTTCGGTGTTTGTGTTGGCCCTTCGGCGCGCGTAGTGGGTGTGCAACTTCTTCAAGCGCGAAGGAGACGTGCCGCAGAGCTGTCGGTGCAACCCTTGTACCACTGCAAACACAATCCTACACTAATTCCAAGTAACTTGTTCCCGAAAAGCGGGTACCAGTTCTAGAAGGGTTAACCGACTTTTCTGCGCCTCCTAACCCCCTTTGCGCTTTCCCCGTTTTGCCCCTTTGCCCTTTGCTATTTGCGGTGTTTGTGTGTTACCTCTTGCCGTTTGCCTTTTGCTTTTTGTGTTGTTCGTTTGTTACCATTTGCGATATTTTAGTGGGTGTGCAACTTCTGCAAGCACGAAGGAGACGTGCCGCAGAACTACCGGTGTCCGCTCGACGCCGCCGGTCTGCGCAGGGATCGCGAGCAGAGGGCGGAGCTGTGCAGGGGTAGCGTCGACTTCGTAGTTCCCAAGGTAACCAACCGTTGTGTCTTGTTGAGGGGTCCGTGAATGCGTAACCTGGCATATAGGTGGGGTGGGCGGGCGGGCTGGTTGGGTTGGCCTGCTGGTCTGGTATTTACATGGCGTATGGTTCGGCCCCATTTTTTTGTCAGCACGCGTGCACGGTACATAGGCGACAGTGTATGGAGGCGTTGTTTTCAGCACGCGTTGCACGATATATCTAGGTATAATATGTACCAGGTAGAGGTTTTGATGCCCTATACGAACGAAGGTTTTGTTGTCCTGGGTATCATATATGGAGGCGTTTTTGTGGGCACGGGTACACGATAGATCTGGGTATATGGAGGCTTTGCTGTCAGCACGAACGCGTGCACGATAGATCTAGGTATAGGGAGGCATTTGTCCGAATCCCCCACCTTTATTTCTCTTTCTCCCTCTGCCCCTCGGCCATCCCCGGCACGCCCCGCCCCCCGGCAGGCGGTGTACAGCTTGCGCCCGGAGCAGCAGCCTATCTTTGTCTTCTGCGTCGACGTATCCCCAAGGGCGTTGGAGACGGGATTCACGGCCGCCTGTCTGTCGGCGATCGAAGCGTCGCTAGACTCGGTACCGGGGGGTGAGCGCGCCAGGGTGGGACTGATGACCTTCGATCGGTTCCTGCACGTCTACAGATTCGACGAAGAGGGCAGCGTCTCGCAAATGGTCGTGGCGGCGGACACAGAGGTGGGATTTTGTTTCAGCCAGCACGGGACAAGGGGGAAGGGGAGGTGGTGGCTCGCTTTGGCGAAAAGGTAGTTATCGGGAGTTAATCGAGAACAACGCCACAGGGTTGTGGTGACTCGTTTTGGCGAATACGCAGGGGTCGGCTGCTGCCAGGTTTTCATGTTGGGTAGACGCATGCCTGGTACGTACGAAAATGTGCAGATATGTGAGGGAGTCGCGGAAGTTTTGCTTTTGCTGGCAGCGTCCACACACTCAAGAGATGCGAAGAAGTCGCCAAAATATGCTTTGCTGGCAAGAGTTCACACACTCCTCGTAGTGGGTGACAAAATCAATCTACCCCCTGTTTTCGTTCTCGCTTTGACATCTGTGTATACCGTTCTCTCGCCACCGTTGTTGCTGTTGTTGTTCTTGCTGCGTAACTTACCCTCCTTGACATTGTGACCCTTCTCTCGCCGCCGTTGTTGTTTTTGTTGCTCGTACGTTGGCATCAGTACCCTTCAATCGCCGTCGTTGTTTTTGTTTTTGATCTTGTCCTTGTTGTTTAACTTACTCTCCTTGACATCGGTACCCTTATCTCGCCGCCGCCGTTACTGTTCTTGTTCGTTGCGTAACTTGCTCCTTGGCGTGAAGGAACCGTTTGCGCCGTTACCCCCAGCCCAGTGGATCATGCCGCTTCACAGCTGCAGAAGTGGCCTACCCCGACTCTTTGAGTCAATTCCAGGTAAGGTTTTGTAGTGATTTGCGCAGGCGTTCTGCCTCGCGCAGGGTTGCAGTGCTGCCTTCGATCCCATCCCACGCCGATCCCATCCCATACCGATCCCATGCCATCCCAATCTGATGCCATCCCATCCCACCCTGATCCCATCCCATCCTACCCTGATCCCATCCCATCCGACCCCAATCCCATCACACGCAGATCCCATCCCACCCCGATCCAATCCCACCCCGATCCCATCCCACCCCGATCCCATCCCACCCCGACCCCATCCCGCCCCGATCCTATCCCACCCCGATCCTATCCCACCCCGATCCAATCCCGACCCAATCCCATCCCACCCCGATCCCACCCGAAGCCCTCTTACCCCGACCCCCTCCCGAACCCCTGTCACCCCAATCCGATCCC
>JAYJMJ010000552.1:4163294-4174041 GCA_036873875.1 Laminaria ephemera | reverse complement strand
TGACTTGCGGAAAGCGCGAGAGCGTGAGTTAGCAAAATTCGATGAAAATCGACGAGTGTTGGGAATGCTGAACCCTCAGCGCGATAAAAATTAAGGCACGTACCGGGGGGAAGGGACGACCCCTGTGACCACGGCTTTTCCAGGAGCTGGAAAGTAAAAGTGAGTTTAAAAAAACAAAAGAAATGACCATGTCCTGGTTTTTTGCGGGGGAAGGCAGGAAGTGGAGGAGGTGTGATTGGCGCATGCTACTAATAGTACTAATAGTATGGTAGGCGTGCGCCACTTGAGAGGCTTTATACCTCGCACCCAAAACCTGAGTTTGAGACAAAACCTGACTTGGAGACAGAGTGAACGTGCAACCCGATGAAACAACCCCCGCAGCGACAGCGAGTCCGCCCTGAAGGTTGTTGATTGCTTGATTGTGGTTGCGGGCTATATAGCTGGGAATGGTTTTTGTGGGGGAAGGCAGGAAGTGGAGATGTCATTGGTGCATGCAATGGTGGGGGGCCCCTTTTGAGCGGGGTGACGCTGGAGATCTGAAGCCGAACATCTCCGAAAAAAAAAAAATGTATCAATTCCGCACACAGTTGACGATGGTTACAAGTATCCGACAGCGCGAGTTCCTAGCGGGAGATACCTTATCTTATTTTTTCTCCCCCTCCCTTCCGCGATCCACCAGGTGCGATGCACCGTGGGGATGGCTTGCACGCAGCGCTTGGGGCCAGGCGTGGAGAACATGCCGGGAGAGTTGGAAGTGGCGACGATCACGCCACAGCACACGATAGTTTGCCGCCTTGAGCACGACGGCCGGAAAATGCAGGAGGGGGAGATGATCTACGTACAGGTGTGCGTTTGCGTAATCGTACGACGGCGCCAAAAAAGTAGGGGAGTATTTACAAACCTCGCGTGCCCGCATCTCTCTGTGTCCCGTCCGACCACCTGAATCTCCCAAAAAGAACAATACCAGTTACCAGGTACCATGGTACGTAAAAGTGAATCGTTGTGTGACTATCTGAAACGCTTTGTCGCTTTGTCGCTTTGCCGTCCCTTGTTGTCGGGGGTTTTTTGGTGTGTGTGACTATCTGAAACGCTTTGTCGCTTTGCCGTCCCTTGTTGTCGGGGGGGTCTTGGTGCGTGTATAGCGCTTCACGGTGTGATTCGGCCGTGGTCTTGAGCATTGTCTTTGCGTCTTTGCGGCACCGCGCGTCTCTTACCCTTTACCCTTCACCCGCCCCCCGGTTGAATGCACGCTTTTCTCCTTGAACTCTGAAATAAATTATCGCTTTGCCGTCCCTTGTTCTCGTTTTTTTTTTTTCTTGTGCCGCTTCGCGCTGTGATCGACTATGGTCCGGAGCATTGCGTTGCGTCTTCTGCCGCACCGCGCGTCTCCTTACCCCTCACCCTTCAAACTGTCTCCTTACCTTTGCTCTTGAAATCGTCTCCTTACCCTCGTTACCCTTCAAACCGTCTCCTTGCCTTCGTTACCCTCGTTACCCTTCTAACCGTCTCCTTACCCTCCTTACCGTTCAAACCGTCTCCTTACCTTCGTTGCCCTCGTCACCCTTCAAACCCCTTCACTCCGCAGTCGGCGCTGCTTTACACGTCTACCGGCGGGCAGCGGCGAGTGCGGTGCCATACCCTGGGCATACCCGTGACGGGCGCTGTGGAAACCCTCTTCCGCTCAGCCGGTGAGTCGCTCGTAACACAAGACACACACATCACTACTCATGACCTTGATTTGATTGAGGACGTTCCTGTCCAAAGCGCAGCCCCGTCCGGCTCCGTGCATTGTTGTAATTCGATTACTAAATACTATAAAGAGACTAATCGACACCGTCACCACTACATAAGCGTGTTATACAGTACTAGGTATTCTACAAGCTTCCCCTTCGGGATGTGGTTGGCTTGAAATCCCTTTGGTGTCGCAAGTGAAAGGTGGGAAAAGCTCTTGAAAACTGAAAGAAAACAAAATATCCACCGAGCAAGTAACCCGGCAAGTAACACCGACCAGCCCAGACGAGTTTATAGCTTAAGTCTATAGTAAGATGGCATCCCCCAACCAAGCAGTAGACGATGCTGCCCTCGTCGATTGTTGTGGTCACTTTTGCCCTCTATACTAAAGCCAGGATGATCAAGTAAGTCCCTACGAAAAAGGTTGACGTTTCATGGTCCTTGTTCTTACGATCGTCACTTTTTGTGGCCACTCTTGCCCTCCATACTAAAATCAAGACAATCAAGTCCCAAACGGGCTGGCGTTTGATGGTCCTTTTTTCTTCTAGACGCATGCTATCGTGGAGGTGTACCTTTTTCTTTTCTTTGGCTCCTCACTTGAAGGTCTCTATGCCTCTCCCAAAAGTGCTACCCGATGAAAAATCTCATGGCCTATATAGGTATACGACGAAAATTATTTGCGGAAAAAAAGAGTGAAATTCCGACGATTTTGGGGTTAAGGAGCAAATCTCATGGCCTATAGGTATACAACGAAAATTATTGCAAAAAAAAAGAGTGAAATTCCGACGATTTTGGGTTTAAGGAGCCCCGAACGTTCAGAAAACGTTTTTTTAATCATAAAGTGCTATCTCGATCGTAGCACTTGTCTCTGTTACTATGGTCACTTGCTCCCTCTATACTACAATCAAGACAATCAAGCCCCGAGAGGGTGGACGTTTCATGGTCTTTTTTCTAAATCCCCTTGCACCGTGCTGTTATTATCCGCCGCTTGCACTGAACGCCAGACGTGGAAACGGTATCGGCCGTAATGGCAAGGCAAGCGGTATCGCGGGCTCTGAACAACAGTGTGCCTGTGGACGTAGTCCGTAAGCAGGTGAGGAGATGGATAGTGTGGCTCGTAAGACAAGTGAGTGTATTGATCAGGGGGTACTGTGTAGTCGGCACGAACGACGCACCCCCTATTGCGCAAGCTGCTTGGCTTTGGCTTGGCTTGGCTTGGCTCTGCTTGCATTGCATTGCGCTTGTGCGTCCGCCCGCTTGCTCATTGCGTCGCCAGCCAAAAATGGAGTTTGACCTAAGATTTCCACCTTTTTTCTTTTTTTTTTTCTTTAGCAAACCTTTGTTCTAGCTTTCTAAGACTGCTTGTGTTCCTATACTGACTGCCGATGTTTTGACGGAATTTTGGAAACAAATTTATGGTGTCTGTTATAGGTGGAAGAGTCAATGTTGGCCATGCTGTTCAGCTACCGCAAGAAGTGCGCCTCGAACTCTTCGGCGGGACAGCTCATCCTGCCGGAGGCGTTACGATTGCTGCCGCTCTACACGCTGTGCGCACACAAGATGCTCGCTTTAAGACCCAACTCTCAGGTAAGATTGGTCTTGCTCGGCTCGTGAACATGCGCTGTTTGCGTCACGTCGCGGCTGTGACGCGCCCCCGCTCACCCACCCACCCATTTATACCACTCCCCGCTCTTACGTCCATCGCCTCGCCTTGCCTTGCCCCGCCTTGCCTTAAACGTGTGCGTGAATGAAAACGCGTGGGGAGGAGACATGACTGACGTATGATAATGTTATACGAATTAGTAATAATAGTCGGCGAGAATGCACCGATGAACTTGCACCATCGTCTTGTTGCTAATTCACCTGGCTGCACAAACAACGCCGCACACAAACGTTTTCTCGACACACAGGGCAGCGCCCCGGACGTCCGCGCAGATGAGCGCGCAGCGCGTCTCCTGTGCGCCCACACCATGCCCGTCGTCGACATGGTGCAACTCCTTTACCCTTCCCTCTACTCCGTGCACGACTTGCCGCCGGAGTTTGGGGACGCCCCGCCTCCCGCGCCACCCCCGCCAGCAGCCGACGCCTTGGAAGGCGGACCTGCGGAGCGAGGGGTGGAGGGGGTGTGGGGTAGGCCGTTAGCGGGGGTAGAGGTTCCTGTGGCGCTGCCGCCTACCTCGGAGGAGTTAACGAGCGATGGCGTGTTTTTGCTGGACTGCGGGGAAGAGCTGGTGCTGTATGTGGGCCGCTCGGTGGGCGGGGAGGTCATGTCGGAGCTGTTCGGAGTGGACTGTGTTGGCGGTGAGTGTTGTTGTTGGTGGTGGTGGTGGCGGTGTTGGCGGTGAGTGGACGGTGTTGGCGGCAAGTAGTAGTGGTGGTCGGTGGTGGTGGTGGTCGGTGATGGTGGCGGTAGTGATGGTGGTGGTGGTGGTGTTTCTTGTTCGTCGTGCTCGTAGTGCGTCGTGGTTTTTGTTGCTCTAGAAAACCTTATCACCGCCGCCGTTGTTGTTGTCGCGTTTCGTTCTTGGCGTTGTTAACGAGAGTCGTGCTAGCAGCAGTGGTTGCGGATAGCGCACACGTCGTTGTTTGTGTTGCCCGGCTCGAGGTGTCTATCCTCAGAGCTCCGCGCTATTCATAGTCTCCAAAGGTAGATATCGTTCTGAGGCCAGTTGTCGTCGCACGACCCGAGCACGGTTATGATCAGACGTATTGTACCGGTAGGCGATCGATCGGCAACGGTGCTGTTCGGGGTACAAAACCGCAAGTCAGGGAATCTGTTGTCATTCCGCGTTGCCCACTCACACTCCCTAGAGCTCCTGCTACTGAGGCATCCACTAATTTTGTTGTTTGCTTTGGCTTGGGACCGACAGCTCGCGCGATAGAGGAGGGGGGGTTCTCGATGCCTAGGGCGACCACTGAACCCGCACGAGTACGTATGTAAAGTCCTTTCACACAAACCTACGCTAACATACGTTGTCATGGTCGTGCCCCAACCCTACCCTACTCTACCTCCCCTTGCCCGATCCCACCCTACGCTACCCGATCCCACCTTACCCTACCCGATTCCACCATACCCTACCCGATCCCACCATACCTGACCCGATTCCACCCTCTACCCTACCCGACCTCACCCTACCCGATCCCACCCTACCCAATCCTACCCTACCCGATCCCACCATACCCTACCCGAGCCCACCCTGCCCTACCCGACCTCGACTCACCCGGTCCCACCGTACCCTACCCGATCCCACCATACCCTAGCCGATCCCACGCTGCCCTAGCCGATCCCACCCCACCCGATCCCACCCTACCCGACCCCACCCTACCCGACCCCACCGTACCTGATCCCACCACAGCCTGCCCGATCCCACCATACCCTACCTGATCTCACCACATCCTCTGCCCTGACTTTGCCATGACCAGGGGGGCCTGGCAACTCGGGCTACGGCGCTGTGGGCGTGCGTCTTGAGTTGGTTGAAGACGAGGGCTATGAGCTGGCGCGACGGTTGCGTAACGTCATCCGGCAGTTAAGAAGGGGATGCGCTGCTCACAAGCCGCTGGTGGTGGTTGTCGCTAACTCGTCGGTTGCTGATGAGGTGAGGGACGGGTAGGAAGGGGCAGGAGACGGCGTAATGGTAGCGGGGAATGCTAGCATAGTGATGGTTTGTAGCATATGAGAATATGAAGCCTATAATAGCATACCAAGTATATCGTAAGTGCATCTGAACCTGTGTCGTTTTTAAGGTTTATAAGCTGTATTGTGTTGCGTGTCACCTTGGAAGAGACAAAGAGAAGGAGTTAAGTGAGAAGGGATGCTTTTTGGTATCTGAGAAGAGGGCAAAGGTTTCGGTGAAAGACCCGATACCCGGTGTTTTCGATACCGTGTCTGGCGTTCGTCTTTTTCCCGGCGGGAGCAGTGGTCCCCTGCTTTTGACGTCTCAATAGCGTGTTTGCGGGATGCCAAATTTGATTGGATAGGAGTTGAGTAGGAAACATATAATAATGGTATTGAAACCGTCGAAATCACAATCTAAGGCCAACCCAACCCACGAAAAATCAGCGAAAAATTAGGTTAGTTTTTTTTTTTTCTACCATTTTTTTAATTTCTGACCTAATTTTGTCGTGGATTGGTGGGCCTTAGGGCTATGAAGTTCGTCGGTTTCAATAGTATGTTTGTATTTGATCTAACCCAGCAGAGTGTGGAAATCGCGAACACCCTAATACCCGTCGGCTTTAAACCCTTTCGGAACTGAACCCACGTTGTTGGGGACACATGAGCTAGAAATAGTGTGGGATCGTTTCTGCAGTTCTAAGGGCTAACAGACAAGCGTCCTCGCAATGGCATTACTCCTACTCTGCTAGTAAAAGGGTTGACAAGCAAGATTCCTCGCAATAGCGTGTTTGCGGGATACCAAATTTGGTTGGGTAGGAGTTGGGTAGGAAATATATATCAATAGTATTGAAACCGTCAAAATCACAATCCAAGGCCAACCCAACCCAAGAAAACTCAGATAAAAATTACGTTAGTTTTTTTTTTCCTACCATTTCTTCAATTTCCAACCTAATTTTTTCTTGGGTTGGTTGGCCATGGGCTATTAAATTCGTCGGTTTCAATACTAGTTTTACATTTTATCCAACCCAAAAGAGTTTTGAAATCGCAAACACCCTAGTAAAAGCCAAGAACAAAATATGGTAAGGCTTTGAGTTGGTTGAACTTCAAGGCTGAACGTCAAGGCCAGTTATCAGTTGAGTGGTAGGGCCGTCAGTTTTGGCCGGACTTCACGCCAACTGACTTATCACGGAGGATTATAGTAATGAGGACCCACGATATACACAAAAACATATATATTCCACTGTTTTTACTAACCATATTTGGTCCTGATTACTGTGTTCCCCCGTAGTAGTATCAAGTAGTAAACACCACTATTAATAGTCGAGCCACAAACGCGCGAGTCAGATAAAAAGACGCAGAACTCTGCAAATTACCTCAAGCAACTAACTGCATATCCCTAGCCAATTCAGGCCCAAAAAATGGGGGATGAGAAGAGTGGGTTATAAGCGCGGGGGAGGGGAAGGGGGTGGGGGATCTGCGTAGGTCTGTCTGCTTCCACGCGTAAAATGCGGTACGATTTTATGGTACGATTATTATACTGTTATGGTTGAACGGTACTGTTTAATAATACCGTACGGGTATAGGAGGCGGTTACACGGCACGATGATGTGTGGTGATACGGTATGGTTATACAGTACATTTACACGGTACGGATACAGCGTACGGTTATACGTTTTGGTTATACGGTACGGTTTTATATGGTGTGGCTATATGATCTGGTAGGAGAGGGGGGGGGGAGGGGTACCTTGCCAACGCCAAACAGGAAGGCATTCTCCACAAGGGTGAGCAAGATAGGGCCAGAGTCGCCACGGTTGACGTCGCCTTAACCGTTCGGTTATACAGTACGGTTATACGGTACTGTTATACGGCACGGTTATATGGTACGGATATATGGTACGGATATATGGTAAGGGTATACGGTACGGTTACATGGTACGGTTGGAGGGGCGGAGGGGGGTATTATGCCTTACCGATGCCGAGCAGGAAGGCGTTCTCCACAAAGGTGAGGAAGGCTAGGGCCAGCGTCGCCACTGTTGATGCCGCGTTAACGGTTCGGATACACGGTACGTTTATACGATACGGCTACGTGGTAATATCATATGGTATCAATATACGGTACGGTAGTACGATACGGTTACCCAGTACGGTTTATGGTGCGGTAGGAGGGGGGGAGAGGGGTATTATACCTTGCCAACGCCGAACAGGAAGGCGTTCTCCACAAGGGAGAGGAATGCCAGGGTCAGCGTCGCCACGGTTGACGCCGTATGAACGGTTCGGATACACGGTACGGTTATATCGTACGGGTATACGGTATATTTATATGGCACGGTTATACGGTACGTTTAATTGGTAGGAGAGGGGGGGGGGAGGGGTACCTTGCCAACGCCGAACAAGAAGGCGTTCTCCACAAGGGTGAGGAACGCTAGGGCCAGCGTCGCCACGGTTGATGCCGCTTTAACCCCTGCGATCCAGCCCTGTCGCGTTGCCCAGTTCTCCCAGAGAGTGCTACGGTGCTGAGTGGGGGATATCCCGTCACTATCCTCATCTTCCTCCTCGTCTTCGTCTTCCTCCTCCTCCTGCCAGGCACAAATGAACAGAACAAACAAACGTAAGCTATGCAGGAAAACATGAAGCAATTTTTTTTTTAATAAGAAAACAAGAAAACAAGAAGAAAAACAACAGCACAACCAAAGATAAGAAACTCACGAAGCCAAGAAGAAAAAGACAGGTGGGAGGAGGGGAGAAACGGGGGGGCATTCAGTGCCGACGGCAAGAGCTTGCTCTCGAAAAGACGAAAAGTGTCTGCACCGCCCCCCCTTCCCACGGCCAGAAACGACACGAACTGGAACCATGACAAGCGCAAGGCAGGCCGACAAAAAACACACATTTGAACGCCCCGCTTTCCCACACATACCCCCCACCCCCTTCTTACCTCTCCTTCCTCTTCTTCCTCATCTTCTTCCTCCTCCTCCTCCTCTTCCTCTTCCTCCTCCTCTTCCTCCTCTCCCTCTTCCTCTTGTTCCTCCCCATCCTTTGTCGTCCCGTCCTTCTCCCCCTCCTCCTCCCCCTCCACCTTTCCGTCAACGTTTTCCACGCCCCCATCCCCACCCCCCCGCTTCTTCTTGCCCTTTTTTCCGTCTGCGACGACGTCTTTCTTGTCGTCCTGAGAGCCCTGCTGCTCCTCCTGACAGAAAAAAAGGACACACACCCCAACACGCACATGCATTATGGAGGTATTGCTATAATGTGAATGGCGTATGACTTATCACATACGCACTTATCACATACGCACGCACAAACATGCCCCCTACAGCTGTACGACTATGCTGTGAATGCCATATGACTATAAACTTAAGTATCAACTTGTTTGGGCTGGTCGGTGTTACTTGCCCGGTTACTTCCGCGGTGGCTAGTTATTTTTTCTTTATTGTCAAGAGCTATTTTATGGTCTTCCTTCTTGCCCGTTGGCTACGAGGTTCTGGTACGAGGAACGAACACCTGTGTTCTCCCTTTTCCGCTTGCGACACCCCCGGGATTTGTGTCAAGAGCTTTTTTTTATGGTCTTCCTTCTTGCATGTTGGCTACGAGGTTCTGATACGAGGAACGAACACCTGCGTTCTCCCTTTTCCGCTTGCGACATCCCCGGGATTTCAAGTAAACCACAATCCCGAAGGGGAACTTTGTATCGTGTACAAAGTTGCTTTACAGTACCATGACAGCAAAAAATAAATAACATGCACACGCGCGCACACACGCATACACATGCCCAGTACAGTATTACCATGCTGTGAATGTCATATGACTTATCTTGTACAAAGCTGTCGCACAACAGTGCCGGCAAAAACGTGTAAGTAGGGGGCGATAAAAGAAAAAAAGAGAGAAATAAATCCAAAATGCTTTCTTTCTCTGTTCGCTCCGACTATTAGAACAAAAGCCGCTGGGTGCACACGGACACGACATAATTGTAGAAGCAACAAAACATACGAACCTCTCTACTAAAACGAAGCCTACCGCCTGCTCCTGTTCAAAACGGAGACCTACAGCAGACATAAAAACAGTATATAGCAACACCACAATTAAACCAACCTACCAGGTACCGATATCTACAAAAACAGAGCCAACAACACACACAAATAAGTAGCAACGACACAAGGAAACGGACATCTCTTAAAAAAGGCCTACACGCAGCAGTTTACCGTGCATGTACAGTCGTGGTCCCTCATTAGTGCGGTGCCTTGCCAGATGACAATAACCGCACTAAAGTGAGACCCCCCACTATCACGGGTTATTGAAGTACTCTCTAGGACGAGGTCGTGACAAGCGATTTTCACCGCACTAAACTAGTGCCCCGCACTAAAGGGTACCGCACTAATGCGGGACCACGACTGTACCAGAAGGCTGACCGTGAGACTCACCTCTTCCCTGTCGGACTCGGGCTGCTCCATGACCCCATCCTCGTAGTACCTCGCGGCCTTCTCCAGCTCGTGCGTCTCCACGTCCTCCTCGTCCCCGTCGTCGTGCACCACGTGCCACAGCTTGAAGACACCCACAAGCAATACCGACGATAGCAACAACAGCATGACAGCAACATCAATTACGGCAATATTAATGACGGCAATATCATCGACCACGTGCCAAAGCTTGAAAATACAGCAACACCACCACCACCAACAACAACAACAACAACAACAACAACAACAACAAATACCAAAGACGGCAAATATACATCACGCGCAGCTCGCAAACACTACTATGGTATTACTATATACGGGAATATTAATATTACTACGGTATTTTACTACGGTGTTTTACTGCTGTGTTGTTACTGCACTACTATTAAGCACTGCTACCTCCCCGTCCCCGTCGTCGTGTACCCCGTGCCACAGCTTTAAGGACACTAGCAACACCGACGACAGCAACAGCATCGACAGCACATCAATCACGGCAGCAAATATGCCCTGCATAAGATATCTTGACAACTTAAATTCCATATCCGAGAGCGCTTCTTACTGTATAATACGACTACTCGCATGTACGTCGTGATGGTGTCGTTCTGAACCCTCCAAAACTAATTATGGTTCTGTATGCCCTGCGGGACACCGGCTCTCCCTAGCACCAGTCCACCGAGGACAAGAAACCAAGAAATCAAGACAATACGATTCTCCAAATTCTCCAAATCAATCAACGCACACAACTTGACTACAAATAGTATCCTGTTGCGAGAGTCCCTAGCGACAGCTATACTATATATCAGTATGTTTAATATGTTGTTCACCTCCGGGTCGCCTGCCTTAGCGGAAAGATGAGCCACTACCGTGCAGTTGCTCGTGCCGAATTCCTGTCGCCGTTAATATAGGTAGAAGGAAAAAAGATCGCGGGGGGGGGGGGGGCGTACTCATTTTT
>JAYJMJ010000552.1:4146406-4156830 GCA_036873875.1 Laminaria ephemera | reverse complement strand
GCTCCTTCTCGAACGGGATGCGTGGTCAATGGTCAAATGACTAAGGCAAGCAACAAACGAGTACGCCCCCCCCCCCCCCTCCTCGGTTCTTACCACGAACACGCGACAGGCACTCCTTTTCAGAGAGGTCAAAGTACATTCCGGTGCGCCTTACGTCCGAAGAGCGTACCTACTTGCGGCTGGTGGAGTCGGTGGTGTCGGTGACGGACTACACGGGAAAGGTCGACACCGACTTCCCTTCGGCGAACAAGCGACAAAATCTCATCCTCACGCAGGTATAATACTCTGGTGGTGTCGCTTGCACTGAGCCATGAATGAATGCCAATTTTGGCAGCCTTTCAGCCAAAATATTATTATTACGCAGGTATTATACTGGTGGT
This sequence comes from Laminaria ephemera, assembly GCA_036873875.1. NCBI lineage: Eukaryota > Phaeophyceae > Laminariales > Laminariaceae > Laminaria > Laminaria ephemera. Next base: position 4,156,450 of record JAYJMJ010000552.1, on the reverse strand, counting down.
GGTATCGATGATCGATCGCACCGAGCATGGATGGAACTCAATTTTGTATAGTGGCCTGGTTATTCTTCGGTTTGACGCTCACCAGATTTATGGCGTTAGTATGTTTCGATTGGTCGCTGACCAGATTACGCGATTCTTGTTATTTTTCGGTTTTGCGCGCACCAGATAACGCGATTCTTGGGCGGGTTGGTCCTGGCGATGGACTACTCGAGGGGCATGACCATGATGGAAGACAGGGGATACAGCGAGCACGAGGCTTTCTTCCAGGATGTTCTTGAGATCGCCCGAAGACATAAGATCATGAACCCGGAGAAGATGCGCACGGAGTACGCAAAGGTTTGATATCCTGGTTCGGTTCGCTCTTGTGTGTTTGCTTTCTGTACTTCTTTGTGTGCTTTTGTCGTGTGTTCGGTTAAATTGAAATGGAGAATGGCGCGTTGTTCGCGCGTTTGGATATCGTCGTTCGCTCTTCTCTGCTTGCCTTCTGTGTTTCTTTGTGCGTTGTCGTGTGTTTCCGTTAAATTGAAATGTAGAATGGCGCGTTGCTGTTGTGCTATGGGTCGGCCTCTTTGAGCGCTGCATTTAGCAGCAACAATCAACGCTGATATGCTATGGGTCAGCCTTTTTGTGTGGTGTATTATGGCAGCCATGATCAGTGAAGCGCTTCCGTTACTGCAATTGACATTGCGACGGCGTAGCGAGTGACTCCAAAGATGGAGCCATGGACCAGGGAGCCATATACTACATACTACAAGTATGTCCCCAGGGGGAAGTGCAATGTTTGCACCTGTTGCGAGGAGCCAACCATCGCTATCGAGTACACGATGGCAGCATCTTCCAATCCCCAACCGTTTATTTCGACGGCACCCTTCCTCCCTCCCTCCCTCCGTATGACTCAGATGATCTATCTGATGCAAGACGCTGTGTCTCCGGACGCGCAACGCATCCTGGGCTTAAACGTCAAGAGGTAAGCGATGATTGATGCAAGCTGTTTTTTGGCGCATGCAGACCCGTGGTGGTGAAGTAATATCATACCGTATCGTGCAAAACGTGTAAAATGTAGCTTAGATTTCGTAATTTCAAATGTAGCTAATGTTTCGGATCAGAGTGGTGGTCTGGAAATATCTGACATGGATGTGGTCGTGAACCAGGAGCACACAGAATAGTATATATAACATTTCCGACATTCGCCGACATCAACTTGTATTTTGTTGCGTTTCTTGTAGTGGGATACGTAGAGAATCGTTCGTCGTGGCCCACTAGAGCTGTGCCGAACCCTACGGCGCAGTTTTTGGGTTGACATCGGTTTTGTATCACCGAACATCTTTGTACTGCTGGTGGATGAACACCGTTCGCCGACGGAAGTGCGGGTTGTACGTCCCTTATTGTTTGTCCGGGATGTAGTGCTCGTCGAGCTTCGCACCCATAAAAGCATTTTTCCAAACGTGCTCGGTCCCGCCGGCGTAGAAACAATGATGATGAGGATGATGATGTCTTCACATTACGTAGCTCATTTCTCTGAAATCTAGCCCGTGGTCACAAAACAGGCTACAAAAGCATCCGGATCGAAGGAGAAACGAGTACAAAATAATACGTGCAGTATAATATATTTCCCGTCATGTCATCCACGTCCTCACCCTGTGTTGTACGCTTTTTTTGTGCGTCTACTTCTCTTGCAGGGGAGTGAAGTCGGTGTACGAGTTTTTGAAAGAAAAGGGAGGTCTTGCGGTCCTCAATGACGCAAATGTGGAAATAGCGACCAGGGAGGTCTTGGCCAATGGCCGGTCACGGCCGCAGATCACCAAGGACATCAGGAGGAAGGTCCGTCGAAACATTTGTGATACAGTGGGGTATCCGATTTAAGAGCGCCTCGGAACAGGCCAGTTTTACCGCTCGTGTCTCAGATTAGGTATCATATAGGTTTTAGTACAGGCTTGACAAGCCGATTTGACCACTCCTTAATCCATTTTCTCTTGTTATAAACTCTCTTGTATCGGGCACCCCACTGTAGTCAAAAACAAAATTCGACGCGGCTCGAGAAGAGCAGACGGTCACGAGGAACTTTGAAGATTGAACCGGGCGATCTACTGTAAATCTTGCGTCCTAAAGCTATACGGCAGTCGCGACTCTATTTACAATCGCGCGATTCCGCAGCTCAATTGGACGGTGCCTCATATTTTCTGTCTCGATGTGTGCGCTGTGTGTGTGTGTTTGATGTTTGATGTTTGATGTTTGATGTTTGATATGGCGATGTGTGCGCTGCGTGTGTTTGATGTTTGGTGTCTGATATAGCGATGTGTGCACTGTGTGTGTTTTGATGTTTGATGTTTGTGTGACGTGCGTTGCAGGAAACGGCAGTGGCACAGATCAAGCGTCGGTACGCAACCGTGAATCTTACACAGGAAGACATTCACACCTGCCTCTACAGCATGTAAGACCCGGCCGGCAGCTGCTGGTCCCCCTTTGTATTTCGTTGGTCGCGTACTACTGTAGCTTGTGGCGATGACGACGTCAAAACACCTCTGCGGAGTCTCTCTTCTCGGTGTTTTTGGTCTCGGGCGCGCGCAATGCTACCACCATCAGACGCAAATGTTTCTCTGTTCAGCTGTTAGACGCTGCGTGTTTGCCACCCCATGTTACCACGTAACACGCATTTTTCTTTGCTCAAGCATCTCACCAATCAATGCCGTCGACTGTTCCATTGCCGCGTTAGCTTGTTGCCTTCTTGTTCTTCAGTACCCCCTACCGCTGCTAGGTACTAGATACCAGGGTAGGAGGCCGCTTTGTTTGATTTTTATTTACGAGTGTTTCTCGAGTATGTGTTTATTTTTTATCCTCCGGCGGATGGGCAAAAACACAGCTTGAGCTCACCACACTTTCACGTATGTGTCGGGTGTCAGTTTAATCCCTCGACCGCTCTCGGGCACACCCGCCGCGCGACGACATGCAGGTGTGACAACGACTCCTTCCTGAACTCGAACCGCGTGCCCATCGACAAGATGATCGCCTACCTCGAGCAATACTTCTCGCCCGACACGCCGGGAAATGACCCCTATTCGCTCGCCATCTCGGCGGGGGAGGGTGGAGCGCGCTTGACGCACTCCCACGCGCGCCAATATAACTTTGCGCTGCAGGTGAAAACAGCCACGGCACTTATTTTTGGGGTGTAACTGATACTGGCATCGATGCTGCCCAGATTGGTTTGTTTTCGGGGGTGTAGCTGATATATAGTATCGATGGTGTCCAGTGTTACGAAAAAGAGAGGGAGCTGGAGAAAAGGACAAAAATCTAATAGATTGGGTGGATCTAAAAAAAACATACGTGGTGCTGACATTGATCACCGCGGCGATTAGTTTACCATCCACCCGATGCAATTTCAGCCGAGCTCTGCCAGCACCTCGGCTGGCTTGGCTTGGCCCCGGCGATGAATACTCGTAGACCGAGAAATGAACATGGGGTTTCGCTTCATCCGCTTCGTGTTTACGACTCCTAAAATGACCAGGAGTGCAGTGCTAGAAGGGTTCAAAAGGTGCAATCGTTATGGCACGATGTCTGTTAGTTGTGGCGCGACGAACTGCAGGCCTTGATTCGAGCGACGGGCTATTCGCTTGTGCCGTCGCGTTTGCTTGTGGGCCTTTCTTTTTTTGTTCCAGTCGCTGACACTGTGGCGAGAAATCATGCACGACATGTTCCGGCTGTGGTGCCTGGGGGAGGAGGACCTTCTTTCGGAGGTCTCGCTGTACAAGCTCTCCGACACGGGACAGGGGAAACAGCGCGTGCAGCAGAGCCCGCGCACCTTCAAGGCCATGCAGGCATGTTGAATTTTCTCGTTGCACCAAGGCCCCGGTAGGGAGGATACCCTCATTTTCATTCCGAGCAGCATAACAAAGGTTGTCGATGGCGGCGTAGTTCGCGAAATCATTGAGAACAAAGGCTTACGTAAAACTTACAAAGCAACAGGGTAGCCGGTCGTGCGAGTGGCCCTGGGCCGCTGAAAAAAAAGGCCCTAGAAGCGCTCCCGCTACCGTAGCCTTAGTCTAGGTTTGTTGCTGAGTGCATTCTCTGCTGTGGTGCCGTGTTGTTGTATGTCCCTCTGTTCTTGGCGGTCACTGGGCACACCGAGGACACCAGAAACTTGTGTACCACTTTGGAAAGACGTAAGAACCGTTTGGGTATTCATTTTAGTACACCAACGGTCACATTTCCGTCTAGCGTGGTACATTGCATGATTTGAAGTCGTAACCTTTACAAAAATGAGGTGTAAGGTTTCTCGTAGGATGTGTTTTGAGGTACGTGAACCCTAACCCCAGCCGTAACCCTGATGCCTGCCAGAAGATTATCTGTTGTATTGTTACTGATGAAACATCGTTACTGATCCGGCACACGCCATTCCAACCGACCTGCAGGAGATTCTTTACCACGCGCAACGCAGCGTGAAGAGCTGGGTGGGGAGCAGCGTCATCCACCTTGGCGACCACAACGTTCCCAACGCCCTCATGTTCATCGACAAGTACACTCAGGTGCGTGTGTTTACCCTCATGTTCATCGACAACTACGCTCAGGTCTCTATGACGACAATCGTTTGTCAATTTTAAAGAAAGGCTGTGGGTTAGCTGGACTTGACGGCTAGTTATTAGTTGGCTGGCGATTTAGCCAACCAACTGACTCTTTAATCTTGTAGGTATAAAACACATAGCGAGCCACAAGCACACCAGCCAGATGCAATAAAGCAGAACTCCTGGAGTAACCGCAAGCAACCAACCGTAATACCTAGCCAGCGAATGAATGGTCGGTGACTTATACCTGGTATCCAGCCAACTCACAGCCCTAGTAAAGACACGTTGTTTGTGGATCCGTGGACGGCTTAGTTGTCGGGGAATCTACGTGAGCGCTGCGCCGCACTTGTGAGGTTTACGGTAAAGCAGCGTTGTTTGCGGAGAATGGACGGCTTGTTGTCTGGAAATCTGAAATCTACGTGAGCGGTGCGCTGCGCTGTTGTTCATAGGTTATTGCCGGCTACGAAAAGACTGCCGTTTTATTCGAACTCGGCCAGTTTCTGTGTGACAGTGCTCGGACACAGCGTGGGGTCTGGCCTGATGCCAAGGGGGCCATGAGCATAGCCGTATGCTCTGTTGACATAGGTTACTGGCTAATGCTGCTGTAGCATATTACCTACATCAACACGACCCCTCGATGGAAGTGACAAAAGTCAAATTTTACTGTTAGCATCGAAAATAGCTGTGATGGTGGTGCGCAGCAGGTTCACCGTCAGGCGTGGGCCCCACCCCCACGTATTTTTACATGTTTTGTACCGCCGCCGCCGCAGGTGTCACGAATCTTGGGGCCGATCGTTTCGTGCTTGGAGCAGCTCGTCGTGCTGTACGACAAGGATGAACAAATCCAGAATCTGATCGATACCGGCTACGGTGGGTTGGAGACTTTGAAGAAGGATATTCTTTTCGATTTCTTCCGATCGGCTTTCGACGGTAGCGGCGCCGACAACTTTTTCGACGCTGGCAGGTAAACTTCAAATACAATAAGTATGCACTGCTGTAGACAAGCACCTCTACTGGTGTACTTAATACTCGAAGTATTACTTACAGCCGCAGCTTTCGGTCTGTTAAGATATGCACCATAACCACCGCGCCAACAGTCAGCGGTGTCTGTTATCTCAGTGGTTATGGTGCACATCTAGCGAAGGCACAATCGTGGGTTCGAATCCCATCGTCGTTATTGGCCATGTTTCCTGTTTGATGGAAATTACAGACGTACACACCTGAAAGTCGTGGTGTACACTTGCAGGCAAGAATCTACGTACATAGCACGGTCAGATGCCACGCTCTGGAGTCAACATCAGTGTCGGTCTTGTCAACACGTTTTGTCCGTAGTAGCTCGAACATATTGACATCTGGGTGGTTATCTTGCCCACTTTCTGACGTACTAGTATTTTGTTCAGGCGTTCCGTTAGAATCTCTTGTATCGGGTCTTCGACTTTGCCAGCGTTTCCTTTTCAGAAGAAGTCATCGCGTGTTCACGAATGTATGTTCACGGTACGGGCACCTAATGATGAACAAGGTAATAAGAAAGGCAGGCTGGTATTTACAGGAATGTGAGCAATCCGGAGGCATTTGAAGCTCTTAGTAGTGTAGAACGTACCCTCTCCCAAGTAAGAAACCCAGCCTGGGTCAGTATTTCTGTTTATCATCAGGTGTCCTGTACTATAGGCCCACTGGAGTATTCCTTCCATGCTGCGACGATTTTTTTTGTCGATGGCGCTCCATGACTCCCGCTGCATTGAGCATGACTTGTTTCTCAATGCGAGCATGAAGCTTTACCCATTCGAAGCACTGCACCACGTTTTCATGGGCAGATTGTCGAAATATGTATCTATACCCGATGCCGTATATATACAAAGTTGCTCAACAGGTTAATTGTCACCTCTGCTAGGCATGAGGGCCGGGGTTTGATACCCGGCGGATCCCAAAAAGCGAACATGTACCCTCTGTCCCTTTTTCTCATGTCGCTGAAAGTGCGAGAGCGCGAGTCAGCAAAATTCGATATAGATCGACGAGCAGTGGGAATGCTCAACCCTACGCGCGATAAAAACGAAGGCAAGTACCGGGGGGGAGCAGGAAAGACACCTGTGACCACGGCTTGTCCAGAAGGTCGCTGAAGGTAAATAAAACATCCAACGAGTTTAGTTGGAAAGTAAAAGTGATGATTTAAAAAAGATGTGCCGGAGTTGAAATGCTCTTGCTGCTGCGCCCGCTCCACCCGCCGTTCGCCCCTTCCAATTCCGTGCAGTTGCATTGACGGCCGATTGACCTCGGCGTGGAACTGGTGTTCACAGCTCAACAGCAAGCCGTTTTTCCCGATGTTCCAACTCACGGGGTTCACCGGCTTCGATGGAGAGTTTCAGCGATGAAGAAACGGCATGGCTTACCCGTCGTCTGACTGACGTGGCTCCTCAGCTGAGGAACTACCCAATACCTTTGGGGTGCCATTCGTGTGTCACAACATTTTTCGTTGTTTGCTGGGAGAGTGGTGGTGGTGATGGTGGTGCTGCTGCTGCTGCTGTTGCGGCTGCCGCTCCTGCTGCTGCTGCTAGTACTAGTGCCGCCGTGGTGTTGTGTGAAGGTATTAACCTACTGAAGCGTTGTTGTAAGGATTACCGTGGGCCCGGTAGTCGAGTGATAGTTTACCCCGGTAGCTCGGTAGGTAGCATCTTCTTCACAGTTGTGCGTGGATGCGGATTGGATGTGACAAGCGTGAGGAGCTGACGTGCAATTAGCCATCATTTGCTTGTTTTGCCTTGGTGTTGTGCTTGGGTGCGGGTGTGACTTAAGCATTAGGAGCTGACGTGCAATTTTAGCAGTACTGTGTTCAAGAGCAGAGTTAGAGCTAGAGCTAGCTGTGGGCGATGCGGGTCGCGTTCTGTAAAAGCACACTATTAATAGGACTACGGGACTGGGACCCCTTTGCTCGGGACTTGATCTACGGAAAGGGGGAAAAGCTGTACCAGGTATTACTTATTAGGAGTTTTTTTTTTGGCGCCTTGGACTGACGTGTCTTGGTTAGTAGGTGACCATCGTTGTGTCGAACAGCTTGTTACTACTGCTGCTGCCATCTCTTAAGTTGGAGGCCTCACAATCACTCGATGATTTCATGAATATCCACGCTACATTCGTGCACGCCGACGTGGTGGGCATGTATTATCTAGGACCTTGACGACCCGTGCTATTGGCACCGCACCCGAACATATTAACAGTCGTGAATTGGGTTATTTGACACGACCTGCTTGCTTGCACAAGTTTCCCTCCGTTTCTCCAGGCCTATCCTCTTTTGGAGGGTATATGGCCTACCTATTGTTTGTCGCATGCCAAATGGGGTACACGTAATCAATCGAAGACGCCGGCTGGAAGCACGAGGCGGTGTTCACTATTATCCGGCGCTACAAGTGCAAACAGTTGCCCCCGCACACCACCACCTGCCACCCCGCCAAGCCCTGCTCCCCCCATGCCACGTTCGGGACATGTAGTTCATGGCACCTTGGTAAGCTTCTATTAATAGGTCACAATACCTTGATGGTAAAGGTCGCAACACCTTACGTCGCAACTTTGGCGTTGTCGTATACTAAAGTCCTTGCGCGCGAGTTCCTTAGAGACAGCGAATATCTTTTTTGTTGGTGCCCCAAAACAGGGACCAATAATTTCCTTTGTTCCGAACATTTTAAAGACAAGAACCGCTATCACCGCAAAAAAAATGTGGTAGGGGATGGATCGCTATCATCCCCTTGTAAGAGTACGTAAAAACGAGAGGTTTCCAATTCAGTATATGTATGGCGTTTCTATATAGGGTTCTTTATCAAACTTCAAGAACCGCATTTTTTCGCAGTATCCTCTAGGTTTACGTGGGGTCTCTTTCAGCACAAATATGTTGTTGTCCGTCTGTCTGGCCCCTGTTCAGAAAGTAAGGGGCTACTATACGTATATCTTGCGCAAGCTCTGCTTCTCTCCGAAAAATCAAAATAGTGACGTATCATAGATCATCTCTACGAAACATGGATGGGATGTTTGTGCCGGGAGTGGGAACCTGTGGTAGATCTCGACCTCATGACCGCCCGCGCATGCACACACGACGACGGCGCCGGCAGGGTGGCCGATGCTCCCGGCGGAACGAAGGTCGGAGAGCACGCCCCCGAACAAGTCACGGTGAAGCATTATTTCTATGGCGAGGTGTTGCGCCAAAACGCCGAAAGGGAAAGCAAGACATGTAAATTGCGGAGATTTTCGTCTTAGAGTCCGACGCCGAGACCCCGCGCGAGCGCGTGCGGCACCGCGCGAGCATATCCGTTGCGCCGTCCGTTGCGGCCAAGGCGGGGGCGTGCTCCGGCGAAGAAACCGCGTGAGAAGGCTTTCGGCGGCGGGAGAGGTCCGCCAAACAAAAGAAGTGTCAGCTGCACCTGAGGACTATCGTAAGCATGTTTAGATGGATTTGCGAACCGTTCGCGAACCGCGACCGGTAACACGCACCCATCCCTGTTTTTCTATTCTTATGATAATAACAGCTACTGTGTGATACATTTATAACAACAGGTATATAGAAGGTGTATGTCAGCTCGTTCTCGTACAACCACCCAGGCAACTCTAAAAAGGGGCATGCGCTGCGCCGACAACGCGCCGACCACCTTACAATATCTATCGTGTCGTACGCCAAGGCCCTCAAGAAGGCACAATGAGAGAGCGTTGAGATGACCATCCGCAAACAGCGTCTCTCATCTTGTCGGGGGCCGTATGGCGGACGATAAATGAGCGGCTACCCCGCCGGGTGATGTTTGGGACGGTGGCTGGCGGGGAGAAGCCGGGACCAGGCCGATCAGAAAAGAGCTGGGCCCAATGTCCATAGCAAAATTACAACAATAGAAGACGACCCCAAGGTGTTTCGAGCCACCGACGGATCTACGGAAAGACCCCCTTCTTTGTTGTTCAGAGTAGAGACGGTGCTGCTTGCTGTGGCCCACGGCGGCTGAGAAGGGTGGCAAGTGGTACCGGGGGGTCTTCGGAGCGGCGGGTTGTTTCATGGCGTGGTGGCACAGGGACGAGGCGATGAGGGGCTGACAACGCCACGCAACAGGGGACGCCAAGAGTGGTGGCAAGGGTAAAGGAGGAGGGGGGAGAGTGGGGGGCGGGGGGGAAGGCGTATTGACACCGCTGTCGACAAAAAGAAGAAACGAATTGCAGATCGTGTGTGGCAAGGCACCAGTCAGTAGCGCTCTGCACCCACGTTTTTGGCTTCGGCCTTCCTGGCATTACGTACATACTCGTAGTGTAAGATAACTTTTTTTGCAGTTCTACGTGAAAACAAAACAACACCACCCTGCCCGCACAACTGGGGAGCAGCGCGCCAATCAATCCCTTTCATTGCAGATTGTCAGCGCTGCACATAATACACCGACCCCGATGGACTACTAGTGGGTTAACCGCGTAATCACTAAGGTCAATGTCGCGGGTTCGAGCCCCCCCGAGTGCATACTCGTACTCGTAG
>JAYJMJ010000552.1:4124215-4143596 GCA_036873875.1 Laminaria ephemera | reverse complement strand
GCTGTCGGAGCTTGGTCTGTGCGTTCACGTCGTGGTGTGAGCAGAAGAAGCAGGTTCAAAAACATCGAGAAACGAGAAAAAAGAACACGAAGAACGCGAAGAAAGCCGGGAAGGGTTCTCGGAGAAGGGGAGTTAGGCAGGCGTGTTCCAAGTAGGAGCGCTGAGAGCAAAGCAGGTCTTTGAAATCAAATGATTAAGGTTTAAAAAAAGTGGAGACAAATGTAATTATGTTTATGGAAATCAAGAAGAACCAGGTGGAATTTTTCGACAAAGCTTGCTTCGATAAGCATGCCCTAAAGTCCCGCAACCACTCTGCGACGCATTTACCAGACCGTCCCGCGTCTCCCATGATTGCAGTCGTGGAAGCGCCGCCGTATGATACCCGCTATCAACATAACGCACACCAGCAGCAGGGCCGCCCTGTTTGGGCGTTAGACTCCCACCGTCATCACACCCCGGCTTGCTGCTCCCAATGATGACGATGCGGGTGTGTGACCACCTCTGCTGCCGCCGTAACCAGGATGGTATAATATTCAAGGCGCTTTGCTCAGGAAGGAAAAAGAACAAATATATGTGAAGCGGACCGAGTGTCCATGGTTGATTTTAGGTGCAACCTGGCGACTTGCAAATGCCAAGAGCCCCGCCGCCATGCCCCCCCCTTCGGAGGCCACCCTCAGCAGTTCTCTGACCTCTCACACTACTCTCAGCTCGTTATTGCCGACGGTGAAACGTACGTATGATAATTAAAAACCAGTTCAATAACAACACACACAACAGCAGCGTGGAACATCTGGTTGAGTGTCGGCAAAGAGACGGCTGTTTTTGGTCACGTCAGTCACACAGATATTCCGGACTAAAAATAATATATGACGCCTAGACGGCGGTCCGTCACAGGGCTGAGTGTCAACGGTACTTGGAAAATATCCAAATTAGTTGCTGATCTCTGTCCTACGAAAAACTCTATGTAGTATGATATGTATGGCCGAGGGTGGATCAACAGCAAAAAAACAAAAAAGCAAAAAAGCAAAAAAAGAAACACTCCAAGTTGATAGAGAAATGGGTTAGTTCGCACGTTTCGAGCGAGAGCTCCAGCCACACAGTATCAACGGCCCGCAACCTTTGCAGCGACCACTCTCAGAGCAATGGGGCATACAGACTCGAAGAGTTGGTGTCATCTCGTGCTCTGTCAAGCGAGGAATCATCGTCGGCCGATGGTGCTGTGTGTCGAAAACACGGTATTTTTTCGTTTGGACAGCGATCAGAAATGGCTCATGTAGTTTTGTCTGAAAAACAGTTGAAAAAAAAACACGGGTGAGCTCTGACGTTTCAAGCGAGAGCTCCAGCCACACAGCATCAACAGCCCTCAACCTTGGCAGCGACCACTCTCAGAGCAATGGGGTATACAGCCTCGAAGGTTGTTGTCATCTCGTGCTCTGTGAGGCAAGGAATCATCGTCGGCGGATGGTGCTGTGTGCGTAAAGCACATACTTTTTTCGTTTGGGCAGTGATCAGAAACTGCTCATCGTGTAGTTTCGTCTAGAAAATAGTTGATACAGAAACGGGTCAGCTCTCACGCTTCGAGCGAGAACTCCAACCACACAGCATCAACGGCCCTCAACCTTGGCAGCGACCACTCTCAGAGCAATGGGCATACAGCCTCGAAGGTTTGGTGTCATCTCGTGCCCTGTGAGGCGAGGAATCATCGTCGGCGGATGGTGCTGTGTGCGGAAAGCACAAACTTTGTTCAGTTGGGCAGTGATCAGAAATGGCTCATGTCTACCGACGGCCTGAAAAAAAAAACAGGAAAAAAAAAAAGGTCCGTCGGTAATTCATTTAGATGTTAAGAATCATCCTAAACACGAAGAAAGCAAAGAAAACACGGAAGATTCCCCAAATGCTCGTCGGTAAAGAGGAGGAAAAGACCACACCACGAATCGATCCGGAATAAATAATTTTCCCGTCGGCAATTAAGAGCTGAGGATGGCTGAGAGGTGGGAGAATATGCCGAGGGCCACCTCCGGATGTGCCGAGATTAGAGTATGTGAGTCTACACCTGGTAATAGCCATTCCCCGGGGTTGTTGTAGTTGCGGATAGCATTCCTTGTTCGTCGACTTTCATGGAATTTTGCTATCTCGCGTTTCCAGCGACACGAGTGCAAGGCACATAAAGTACTTTTTTGGTACAGAATAGTACCTTTTTGGTTTGATCCTAGTACAGTGGGGGCGACGGTTATAAAGAGCGATCGGTTTAAGAGAAATACTGATATAAGAGAGGTCAAAAGGTCTTGGCACATCTGCCGCACATTTAAGAGAGGTTTTGGTTGAATTCCCCAAAAACTCTTCTTATATCGAGAGCATCCAAACGAAAACCCTGAGAACTCAAGCTCAAAAGCGCGGGAAAGATGGGCGTAGAGGAGAATAAGGGCGCGAGCAGTGTGGAGGTAGTGACGGAATATGAAAAATCACTCGTAAAAATATAAAAAGCGATGACTGCGCAGTAAACTTACGGGGACTCTGTAGGCAAGTGGTTTGTGGCCAATCGCAGGGCTCGTGGTGCGCGTTTTTACTTTTGGCCTCAGGCTTACCTGTTTTTGGCTCTAAGCGGAACAGGTGTACCTGTTTTTGGTTATTTCCCCCGAAAAATACATGTGTTTCTTAGCTGGTATTTCGTACAGCAACCCCACCCCTCTGGTTTGTTTTTCATACAGACCTTTTTTAGGAGGGTGGTGTCGTTTTCTCTTTTTTGCTTTGTCGCGCACCCTCGGCTGACGCAATCAGTTTTTTGTGTTTTGTTTGTTTGGAAATTTGCGCGTGGTTCGGCTGATCCCGTCTAACAGGTTAGTTGACACCTCTCGCGCCTAAGGACCTGCAGCGGTGCAGTAGCTTGTCATGATGGAGAACGAAGTGGACCGCGAGCTAGATCAAGCCAATCGCCCCGGGTATGGAGTCAACCACACGGCGAACCGAGTCGACCGCCCAGTATCCAGGTGTGTTAATACTTCAGTATAATCAATATTATTAATACGCATAAAATCCGATGCTTCTGCGAACTTTCTAGGGGCCATCGTTCACTTAAAAAATGCTTTTAATGACGCACGCTTCAAGATTGCTGTCAAAGCACTACCGAACAGCCCGACACATGTCACCAGCTTTCAAGAACATCAACGAACAGCCCGACACGTGTCACCAGCTTTCAACATTACCGAACAGCCCGACACATGTCAACAGCTGTCAACAGACGAAATAGAACGTCAGTCGGCGGTCAACATTCTTCTGTCAACGTTCTACGTCATGGGCGGTGGGTTGTGCATGTGCACAAATCTCCATACGTACGCGCACGGATGTCGCGCTCCACTGCTGCTCTATAATGTACTGCTGCTGTAGAGAGTGTTGAAGTGATAAGCTGCTGCTGCTGGTGTGCCGTTGGTGTGCCGCTGCTGTGCCGCTGCTCTGGCTGTGCTGCTTTTGCTACTACTTCTGTACCTCACTGCGGTATGACAATCTATCTGCGTTCTCCAGCATTCCAGCCGAACGTCGTGATCGCTGTAAGTTTGACGAGGCAATCCGGAAGAGTGATGTCTCAATTCAAGCCGTATTTTGTAGTAGCAGTAGACGGTCCTGAAAGTATCAGCTGTTGCTGGCTGTGCTTCTTGCTCATTGTTGCTGCGCTGCTACCACGCACTGCTGCTGCTGGTGATGTACATGACATATTTGTTGTTACTGCTACCTCACAGCTCAGGGTTGCTGCCATGGAGGCACGAGACAACAACTCACACGACCCGCAAGGCAGGGGCAGCAAGAAGCTACGTATGTATGACATGAGATATCAAGATCCAAATTCGCTTGCGCCGAAAAGGCGCAGATTCTGCTGTTTCTACACATCATCCACTATCATATATCATCTATCTACTGTGCCTATACAGCCCCCACTGTCGTAGAATCCCAAGTGAAGCGGTAGCGTTGCCCCGTAGGAAAGGAGAGAGCACTCTACAACACCCAGATACTTTCGTGGGTAATCAAGAGAGCAAGCTCGGGTTAGTCATGGAGACGCTTCTCGCCTCGGCTCCTGACGCTCGGGGTATTTTATGCTTGTTTCGAACAAAATGTACCGAATACCGCAGTTAGCTGTAGTCAGGAAGGTTCTCAGATAGGATACGAGTAGCTTCTGATGTATCTTACATCGGCACATGTGCGACGACCCTTCTACGAACCTTTCCGGAAACCTGCAGTAGAGCCCTCGAAACCTGTCCTGCACCTAATTTCCTGATATACTCATCTTTCGTCACGCGCTTTGCTTCGCTACGACCTTTACATAAAGCCACACACTCCGAAGGGATATAGTGTAACTATTATTTATATAACACATACTGATTCTCGCTTGATGTACGATATTGCCCCTGGCCAGGTGCTGCTGGACCGTGGCATGAGCTGGGAGCAGGCTCTGGCCAAGCGCGGAGAGGCTGCTGATGCCGGCATGGATGACGGAAAAAAGCTCGTGGCGCCCGGGAGCACTGATGGCACGAAAGCAGTGAAGCCGGTGAGTTATTGCTGTGGCCGAAAAAGCACGATTTTCCCGAAACTTTACAGAAGGCGCCATGTAAATCGCAGACTAGGATCTGCAAAGAAGCACGCTACCGCGGTCTGTTGTGATGGACGATCGCAATGATCTACAATGCTATAATAGTGTGACCCCTGTCTGTTGGGGTGGACGACCGCAATGATCTACAAAGTGCGCGCTATGATACTGCCACCACTGTCTGGTGTGATGGGCTGCAGCTATAACTGTCTTTAAACGCTTGTCCCTGCTCGCTTGTTGTGTTCGGTGCGGAAGCCCGAGGGGACCGGGTTCTACCGCAGTCGGCACACGGACATTACGACGCAGAGGAAGCTTGTGCTGCTGGCAGTGCGGAAGGCCAGGCATAACAGGCAGATGGTGGGTGGGCTGCGCAACTGAAACGCCAAACTTAGTGGAGCTGTACGTCGAACTCTCTCGTTGTGTGTTGGTGATGATACCGTTGAAATGAACCACTGACGATGTGAACCAAGGCCAAGGTAGACTTTGAGCAGGCCTGACTTAGAGGTCTCTGTTCCTGTGTCCGGACTGCCTCGGAGCAGGGCCGCGTAGTGGTGCTTTCACCAGCCGTCCCAAACTTGTCCGACCAAACACGAAACTAAATCAAACTGTTTCTCTCTTCTACCGCCCTATCTTGTTTACCGCTGAAAAGGGTTGCACCTGCAAGCGATTCCACGGGAAACCAACTTTTCTCAACCCCCGGGGGGCGTTTTCGGATTGTATTTTCCGTAGCTTGTCGACATGTTTTACTGACTCGGAGCAGGTTTGCGTAATGCTGCGTTCACGAACCGTCCCATAGTTATACTTGCAAGCGAGGGTGCGAGATACCAACATACATTAACAACTTTCTCAACCCCCCAACCTAACAACTTTCTCAACCCTCGGGTGGCGTTTTCGGGTATTAGTTTCCGATTCCTGGTCGCTTATCGAAATTATTGTGACGTCTGCCTCGAAGGTCGATATTCCTTTTGTTGTTTTGCCTTCACACTACTGCCTATGTAGTCTAGTATCCCAGGCATATGTCCCAGGCATATGTGTGTGTGTTCTTCACATTAAACGGATATTTCCACCCATCTACATCCAGCACAACCAGTATCCGTGCCGATGCCTCCTCCTAGAGCGACGAGCTCTGTGATCACAAACTACAAGACAGAGATACACATCGCAAGTACAGTAAGGTGATTTGGCCATGCATACTTAACTACCTTTCTTGTTTTATCTTTTGCCGCGCCGATCTGCTGCGCTGTGCGCTGTACCCGCTGCTCAGGTGATTACCCGACCCAACACGGGCACCCTAGCGTACGAGCTTGACTTGTACGAGCTGAAGGAGAAGTACGACCGGGTACCGGACGAGGAGCAGGCCATCTCGACCTTTCAGCAAGCCTGGACGCTGGTGGGTGTTGAGGCTTTGGACACGCAGCTCGTGTTTTTTTGTAAACTTATTTCAAGAATGCGTCAGCTGTGAGTTCGACCGACTAACTACTTCGAAGTGCGAACAGTCCTACTCATGTTCTCGCGGTATCCTTATGACACGCCTGCTTCTTCCGCCGCCACAGCCACGTTTTTTTTCTTGTGTCAGGCAAGGCGTGTCCTTGTGAACCGAGTTTTGGTTTTTAGAAACACTTTTTCTGGTGTTTCGTGCAATAGTTGAACCATTTTTTCTTAGTTCCCAAGTTCCTGAGTGCTGTCACGTACTGTTTTTTGCCCGTTTCTGCCGCCGCCGCTGCCGCCATCGCTTATTGGGGGGGAGTCAGGCATATACGTCGTCAGAGGGCGCCGACTACCGAGGGTCGAGGAAGGTCACCCTAGGCCTGCTGTCAGGGTCCTTGCTGCCGATTTGGTCGGCCCTGGAGAAAACTGTGGTGGTCTGCCGCGCGGAAATGTCCAAGGCGGAGCAGGCGCTAAAGGTGTGTGCTCTGCCGCCGCGTCAATGTCGGGCTGACACGGAGTCCATCGTGTGATTGCGCACTCGTTATGGTATCCCCGAAAGCGGTACCGCGTACTGACATTCCCACGCCGCGGTAAAATGCACTTCTGTTGTAGGGCAACGCTGGCAATGGTGCGCGACGTCCGTACTCCGTCCGCGTCTAAGCTTCCTTCCGCACGTCGAACTGCCTCCTCATCCTCATCCGCCGGAGCTTACCCGCATCGTGCCTTCCCCTCCACCCAAGGGCTGTACGTTCAGACCTTGGCTCAGGTTCGCCAAAATGGTTGAAATGCACGTGACACACGTGACACCCGTGACACCCCCAGCCCCAACCCCAACCGCCCGGAAAAGTTCTTGGAATGATGATGCAACGAGGCGCTGCTGACAGTGTGGACTATCAACCATTGGCGCGAAGCTGGGCCAAGTCGTAAACACTACTACTCCACCCCTCCCCCCCCCCCCCTAACGGATCTCGCCTCCTTATATTATACTACTCGTGCGCGCAGGTTTACCGAGTAATTCTGGATGACGGGCGTAAGTTGGTCGGAGTCCGAATGCCGACGACGGCACTGCCAGCTCTTCGACTACACCTCGCAGAAGCCTTGCAAGCCAGGAAGTTGGTTGTCGAAGGGGGAGGGGGGGGGTCCATCGAGATCACCCCCCCGCTCGACCAGAAAGCCCTTCTCCTTGTGAAAACCCCACCGAAGAATATGCTCAGCTACTTCGGCCGCGCACCGAGCACGGCAAAACTATCATCATCACCGTCAGCATTACAGTCTCCTTCCAGCGGGGGGAAACGGCAGGCGGCTGTAGCGGCCCAAGGGGTGGTGGCAGGGCCCGGGAGTTCCCAAGAAGTCAGTTCCGGAAGGAAGAGGAATAAGATAGGGATGGCGTTTTTTGGGAAGGGGGGCAAGGGGAGTGTAGCGGAGGGCGCTGCTGCTTTGTTCGGTTCTCACACGCGCACCATTCCTCCTCCTGCTGCTTCTGTGTCTGCTGGGGGTGGGGGGGGTGGGGAGGGGGGCGGCGGTGGTGGGGCGGAGGGGGTTGCGTTGACGGCCGTGGCCCGCGGTACGCCGGAGGTGCTGACGATAGACGACGGACGAGAGGGTGTGCTTGGTGCAAGATTTTGTGAGGTTTTCGTGGAGACCAGAGATTCGAAGCTTTTTCGTGGAGATATCTTGACGGTCGTTGAAGCGTTTCGTCGAGAGATTTTGGCGACTATGGACAAGCTTTTTGTCCAGAGATCTTGAAGATTTTTGAAGCTTTTCGTTGAAAGATCTTGACGATTGTTGAAGTTTTTCCGTCAAGAGATCTTGGCGGTTTTTGATTGTTCAATTTTTCGTTGAGAGATCTTGACAATTGTTGATTGTTGAAGTTTTCGCGGAGAGGTGATGACGATTGCTAACGTTTTGGTGGAGAAATCTTAACGATTTTCATGAAGAGATCTTGACGGTTGAGGTTGTCGAAAGATCTTGACGGTCGTTGAAGGTTGTCTGAAGAGATGTGGATGCTTGTTGATTTTTTCGTGGAGCAATATGGGCGAGTGTCGAAGGTTTTCGTGGAGAGATCTTGACTACTACGGAAGCGTTTTGTCGAGAGATCTTGACGATTGTTAATATTTTTTTTGGTGAAGAGATCTTGACGATTGCTGACTGTTCAAGTTCTGTAGAGAGATCTTAACGATTGCTCAAGTTTTCGTGAAAAAATCTTTACGATTGTTGAGTTTTCGTCAAGAGATCTTGACCACTGTTTGTTATAGTTTTCGTCAAGAGATCTTCACGATTGCTCGTGCTTTATGTTGTTGTTACGTGGAGAGATCTTGGCACTTAAACGACAAAATGACGGGCACGTTGACGTGTTCCACTTCGCAGAGAGCCCTTTGGGCCAGGAAACCCTTTACGAGACCGTTTTTTTAAAGCTGCATTTTGCCGCCTACTCCGGCAGCTTCATCGGGGTAGAGAGACTGTTGGGTGACACTGCCCAACGCCATGCATGACGTTTTTCGTCTTTTTTGGAAATGAGAGGAGAATTTCGTTACAATGAAACCGACTTTCCTTGCAGAAAGGGCCAGTAGGATCTGCACTGTTTGTCAGATTGTATCATACTGGTGCTATTTAGTTAGCACTGCCCTGGCAGGGCTAGGTTAGAGAGACCGCCTTGCATTTTTGTTTGTTTCAGGTTCGGCCGCCCTTCATGATGGGACAGGGAAGGACCAGTTTTTTGGTGCAGTGGCTTTGTTTTGAAGAGGGACGACTCCGGTAGCTCAAAAGTCAGTATTGTTTTGGTGCAGCAGATACGTATGCAAGAGGGACTGGTGCTGTGTGTAGCTCAAGAACTGAGAACCTTCGGCACCAAATTCGAGGCTCCTGTGCCGTCCCATCTCGTGTAAAAAAACTTCGATACTTTTTCGACCACAAAAACGACGATGGGATATTGCTGCAGGCGGGTCGCCGGCTTGGCACCCAAGTATAGCCACCTGAACAGTGATACTTGCGGTCCTGTTAACCTTTTGCTTTTAGGAAGAGCCGGCAACAGTGCAAGCATCATCATGCTGCGCGCGTGTCGTACATCTCCTTCCAAACACTTCAGACGCAGCCCCTACCCCAGCGGCCGGGCAGCTTCGTGTGGCAGACGTTGTAATCGTCACATTTTTTTGCACGTTTTCCCTCTCAACTTTCAAAGAGGTCACTCCAAATCAGATAGTTTCCGTGCACAGCTTGATTAAAAAGACAGACGTCTTCGTATCACACTGTTTAACCCTGGTGCTAACTAGTACTAATTGGAGTCGCCGACCTATAATCCTTCATGAGGACATACACATCCCGTAACACGCGCGATCGGAGTATCACTCACAGCTTGCAAAGAGGGGTTTCGACGAAGTCCTCGATCTCACAGCTGTAGTGTATTTTTAATTTTTTATCAAAATAATACTGGCTTGTACGTACTCTGTACGAGTGCTGGCTGCCTGCCTGTTGCCTGTTTGTTCGGTGCCTTAGTTGTAGGTTGTACATATGATGGGGGTGTGAGTTGGCTGGACTTGACTGGACTTGACGCTTATAGTTTTTAGATGGGTGACGAAGTAAGCCAACTAACTGACGCCGTAATTGGGTCTTCCGAGTGAAAAACTGTCGAAAAAACTGACGATTATTACAGCAGTATAATATCGACTACACGAAGCAGCCCGGGTCGCTTGGGTGGGGGATGTGTCCGAATTGCAATGTACCAGGTACGGACTTGTATTCATACGTCACGCGTGCCGGACTTGTATTCATATCATACGACACGCGTGCAGCATGGTGATACTCGTACTGCTGCGCGCTCTTCCTAGACGCAATCGTCGTTTTTATTTGGTGGCTAGACTGTATGATACAGGAACCGCACCCGAAAAAACGGCGAATGCGGCCTTAACAGGCGTCTACGTATTTCGTCCATAGGAAAAGCGTGCTGCCAGTCCAGAAAGAGCATCATCGTGCTGCGCTAGTGCCGAACACAAAGCACGCGTCGAGCCAAACACGCCAGTCAGATACACAGGTGCAGAACTTCGCATTTTTCCGCGCGCAACGATGATATGACATTGATTCTCTGAGTACTTGGTACTACTCTGTAACCAATTATGTAACCCGGTGGCGATACCTACAGCTTATATCCCTGTTTCAGCCTTTCCCGGTACCTACTGCTGTAGCGGTTTAAATAACACCGCTTGTAACTGCTGCGTACGACTACGAGAAGTAAGGCAAGTCGTGAGAAAGTACAAGTACAGCTTGCAAAGATGAGTTTCGACGAAATCCTAGATCTCACAGCTGTAGTGTATTTTTAATATTTTTTATAAAAATACGTGAGAATAACCAACCCTATTTCAGCTTTTCCCGGTACCTACTGCTGTAGCGGTTTAAATAACACCGCTTGTAACTGCTGCGTACGACTACGAGAAGTACAGCAAGTCGTGAGAAAATGTAAATACGTGAGGAAGTACATGCATGGGTTTAGTCATGGGATGCAAGAGAACAAGCCACGCCAGCGGCGGTCAATCGAAAGAAGTTAACCGCACATCGGTAATATTAGTAATAATAATATGCCTATTACGGGGGTACATGGTAATTAGGACCAAATATAGTTAGTAAAAATAGGGGAATATATAGATTTTTGTGTGTATCGTAGGTCCTCATTACTATGGTCCTCCGTAATAGGCAACTAATAACTACCAGGTAGTCGGCGACCTGCAATCAGCTAACTCGCAGCCCTATTATATGTATGATACGGTATGTATTTGCCTTAGTCAACACATTGAGGCCCTGGAACCCCGGGGGGTTATCCATCCCCTTCCCGGGGCTATTTTTTAATGACCCCCTACCTTCTGTAGGCTGGACCTGGAAGAAATTCAGGCTGGGCTGACAGAAACTACGGTAAGAGTTCGCCCTCCAGCAGTTTTTTAGAATGTAGTCGCCGGGTCTGAGAGGGTATAAACGAGTAGCTCTTGTTCGCCGAGGACCACACAAGAAAATGTTGAACAGTTTCCAAGAAATTGTTTGAGCACCACATGAGCCCTCTGCTCCCGCTTGGCACCCTGATCCCACCCGGACCTCACCGGACCTGAGCTCTCCAAACTGACCCCTGGATGTATATTTAGCCGCCCGCAGGCCCCACCAAGCACCCTGCTTACACGCGGATGGCCACAGCCAGCCACCATAACTAGGGCAAAATCGACGAAATCAGCCCATTCCTAAACATGTCGACCTACACGGGCCATGACGGTATTAACAGAAAGGAGCTTTTTATTTGTAGACTACTGCTGGACCTTTTTCATTGCACGTTGATCCCGGCAACCACTTTGTAAAAGGGGCTGTCGAGGTTGCCCCTGAGAACTGATGGGGTTTTGTGCTCGTAGCCCTCAGCACTGCTGCTGTGATGACAATTTTCCAATTTCTTCAAATTTATTTTCGAAATTTCAAATTTCAAACTTCATATGATACTCGTACCGACTTTTTGTCTTCATTTTTTTGTTTGATTGTTGGCGGCGAAGATAAAATATACCTGGTAGACCCGTGTAGACCAATAGAAAGGATAGAAAAGAGGTGCTGTCGAAAAACCACAACCCGAATCCTTAGCGACGTACCGGTATATTGCTGAGGAACCCAGCAACGATCAAGTGCCACGGTCCACCACGGATGGGAACAAAGTTAAAGTTACACACACCGCCGCCGTGATAAGGGTTGGCGACCCTGGTAGTTTCAGATGTCGCCGCAGCGTGGGGCACGAATAATCGCGAGCTCCGAAAATGAACAAAAATCTCGGACATGATCCAGTTAGTTAGGTCCGAGCCAGAATCGGTAGGTGTCCCAAAACAAGGTTTTTGGTTACCAGCACACACGTCGCCAGGACTACTGTGTTCATCAGCTGGGCGAAATCGTTTTCAATGCCCATTAGTAGGCTGCACCATCAATCGCCCAGAAGAGTTTGTGTGTGGGTGGAGATCTCTCGATTTTCCACCAACTGGCGCTGACGCTGCGTCAGATAGCTCGCATGTACGAAGCCTTTTGTTGCAAGCTGTGAGTTTGTCTGCGGCATGCAGTCCACAGTCCCCGCCACGAGCTACACTTCTAGGAGAGTCTGGTAGGGTTGGTGTTCTAGGCGAAACCCGCGGAAGGAATGTGTGCAGTTGACCAGCGTTGCCGTTGTTGGATCGATACTACGATATGGGTACGGGTCCAACCTTGAAGCAACCAAACGGATGTGTTTATTTTGACTAGTTTGGGGCGCTGGTTAAGGCCGCCACAAACTGCCAGTCACCATGTCACCACACATATCCCTAACGTAAGAGAACTATGTACTATTTACTACAGTAGCTGACAGATAGAGGGTGCCTGTACGAGTGGTTCATGCTGTCCTCCATATAGAGTACGTACAGTACTATGAAGTAAAGGTAGTACTCGTATCATCGCAGTACGTCGAGCAACAACGTATGATTTCGTCGTACTGTGTGTACGTACAGGATAACTCAGTACTGGTGTTGGAGGCCGGCTCACCCAAGTTCAACGACAGGAACATCAAAATGCCAATTGGCATCCTCAGGTACGAAGTACTACTACGAACGGTATGCTTCAAACGTGACGGCATTCGATGAACTTGCACACATAAAATCAATTTCCACAGCAGTAGTAGTGAGTGAGTGACAGCGCTTAAGAATTGAGAGTTAAGAAAAATTGGCTCGATTTTGATAAAAATAATGTTTTACACTGAAAATCAGTGTGGGATACGACACCCTCCCTTGCGTAAGAATTTGAGCCTGGCCTATTATATGAGAGTAGGAGTATCTTATCCCTTTTGGGACCCAGGTAAAACCGACCAGAATTGACGAAAATTGATTGCGATCTTATCAAGCGTCTATTACGGAGGACCATAGTAATCTAGTAATGAGGAGTAATGAGGACCAATTATGGTTACTAAAAAAAGTGGAATATATAGGTTTTTGTGTACATCGTGGGTCCTGATTACTATGGTCCTCCGTAAATAGGAAGAACGTGCAGTAGTACGATCATGTCGCATAGCTAGCTCCTTACCGGGACATTGCGGTTCGGACACACGTCCTGTACCCCGGCGGCTCGCGTTGCTTCGTTTGGCCGATGCTGTCATCGGCAGTTTTTCTCGACCTTGTTTTCCTGCTGAAGTCCCAAAGACCAAAGGGGTTATTAGTAGTTACGTTGTAAACCCTTTTGCTGCTGCAAAAATGACCCTACACTAATTCCAAGTAGTGTGTTCCCAAAAACGTGGGCGCAGTTAGTTCTAAAAGGGTTTTTTAAGTGGTGTCGCGTACTGAACGTGTGTACTGTACGTGGTCGTTCTTTGTTTCCTTCCAGGCTGTTCAAGTCCGTGTTCGACTGGGGTTTCCAGTCGGAGGACGAGAAATTCGTGTCATCCGACGGGATCTACCTCTGCCGCGGCAAGGTGGGTTCGCTGGTCGTTGCAACATGCCCTTGGGTTCGCAGCTGTAAAATTGAGCAATGCCGATGGGCGCGGCGTGGTGGTGTTGCTGGTTATCTATCTTTAATGCATTGATTTGTGAAGTTGTTTTTTTATGCGACACACGCGTTTCGATCATGTAAAATCCACACTGAGCACAGCGGTTATTAAATGCACGCCGTAATAACCGAAACACGTTGGTCGTTGGCCGTTGGCGATCCTCGCACGTACATATTCTATAGTGGAATGTTATCGTCACAAGCGTCGATGCTTGAAGAATAGACTACCGTTTTTGGCGTTTTTCTATCAACAAAACAGCAAAACAGTACTATACGTGTATGTGACGCATGGTGCGGCAAGTTGGCTTGATTTCGGTGGGCTTACTGCTACTCGTACTGTACGTGAGTTGGATTAACAGGCTCGCTTGCCCCGTGCCACAACGAAATAGAAGCCAAGATACACCACGCGCTTTCATAACCTGTCTGTACCTGGCCATGCTCGAGATTCAGACACGGCATTTACCGTACCAGGTATTTAGCCGTAAGAATGCGTGTCGGTGATGATTGCTGCTGCTGTTTTTGCGGGCTTCTTTCTTTCTCTCGGCATGATGTGGCATCCCATGGTATGTTATGGCATCACATTGCACGATGTTGTATACGGTAGGTTCTTGGTGGGTCGAGCTGCACGAACGTGATGCTGTACCACCGCGGAGAAGAGTCTGACTACGACGCCTGGGGAATGGAGGGATGGAGCGGCAAGGACGTGCTCCCGTACTTTAAGAAGGCAGAGGTGAGGCGCGTTAGGCTTGGCAGCAAATAACGATATCATAGTGCTAACTACTGCAGTAATATTATGGTCTATAGCATGTCGTTGCCAATTGTACGTCATTGTTAGTAGCAAGCCGAGGGCCTTGGTTGTTGCTTTACTGTTACGATGTCTTTGTTTTAAGGAAAAACTTTGACGGGACGAGCTTATTGTTTTCACGAGCAACCCGAAGACCTTGTTTGTGTTTTTTCCATGTTAAGGGGCCGCGCCGGCCATACTGTAAAACCATACTGTAAAACTCCATATGTTTTGTTCCTCTTTTTTTTTTGTTTTTTGTTTGTATAATTTATCTTTTCTGCGGCAGCTATACTATTTCCAGTATAATCGTGGCGTATGAAACACGCCTTACGGAAAACGTGATACCTCCCGAACCACACCTGCTACCCCCGGGTTTATGATACGTAAAGAAAGCTTACGGACGTTCAGCCCAATATCTTTTGAACTACAAGCATATCCCCCTAAAACGTACGCCTTGTTGTGTTTGCATCCGGTGAAGATATGCCTGAATTTTGGTCATTCTGCAACCCCTAACCCGTACAACTACGTTGCGGCGCTCGTGCTGTAAGGAACGCGGGGTTCCGTTAGAGGCTGGCATCGGTCGGTATGCCAGTCGTTGGCATTGTCGCCGAAATTCAATGTTAAAACAAACATCGGTGGCGCGAGAACTCGTGCGTTTTTCAGCGTGACCAATAGATGGTAGAGTGATATTTACAGCGATAGTCTCTTGGGGCGTTTTTCGGGTTGAAGCATGCGTCCGAGTGATCTGGCAGTTCTGCACATATCATGAAACACGGGCGTAGCAGATATGGTTCGGGAGGTGTCACGTTTTCCGTAAGGCGTTACTCCTACCGCTAGAATATACATGCTAGAAATAGTATAGATTCTGCTGAAGAAAAAGTATTTCAGATATTTTTACTCGAGCAATCAACAAAAAACACACAATAAAAAATGTCCGGAGTGGCTCCTTAAGTTGGCCGTCGTTGTTTTAAGGAAGGCATTCAAGGAACTAGGGTACCCCTGTCAGTTTTATAGTTCAAACCAGGGGTGCATGGTACGGCTTAAAAAATATGCGCACGAATTTGGCCAAAAGTGCGAAAGGCACCCGCGAACGGCAACCGCAATCTTGAAAGGCGATCGTGCGTTCAAACTGTGAGACAAGGTGGGTTTTTCCTCACCTGACGCTATGGGTCTTGCGTCACGTTTTTTTTGTCAGAACAACCGATCGAAGAAGGAGGGAGAGTTCCACGGGAAGGGGGGGCTGATGCAGGTCGAGAACGCTCGGTACATGAACCCCTTGACGAAGATGTTTTTCAAGGCTTGCGAGCAGGCGGGCATGCCGGAGAACGAGGACTTCAACGATTGGTCAAAGCCACAGGAAGGCTTCGGCCGCTTCCAGGTATGATTATTATTGATATTTTTTTGTTTTGCCTTCGGACAATATGCCGTACATACTCGTAGTTCATTGCAATATAGAGAATACTCGTGTCCCTTTCCGGCGGTACGTAACGCGAAAGCTGACACAATACACCGAACACCATACAGCGATTGTATTTTCCCGCTTTCCTTGGATCTGTGGTCTGTGGTCTGTGGCCGTCCAGGCGCCAATCTTGTCGAGTCACTACAGAGTAGGACTACGCTGATGTTATTTTGTTTGTAGATTAAACAGACACCTCTGCTGTGAGACCTAGAATTTCGTCCCGAAAATCAGCTTTTCAAGCTGCGTGTGATATACTTCGATCGCGCGTACTACCAGTTTTTTGGGGGGGTATCGACTGGCACCCGCCTTTACATAGTACCTACGGCAGCATTTTTTTTTCATCTTTCGGCGGTTTCATGACATTGGCCTAACGTTATCATGCCCTGTCCGCCCATGTGTTCCTGGTGCGCTACGGCATTGCTTTGACGCCAGGTTGCTCAAAAGCTGGGCAAACGGTGCTCGGCAGCATCGTCTTACCTGAAGCAAGCCATCGGACGCAAGAACCTTGACGTGCAGACCAAAGCGCAGATTACCAAGGTATGGTTCCATTATTTCTATGATATTAAGCCCTTTGGGACTTGAAGGGGAAAATGTGTCGAAAAACAGTGTTCATTACAGCATCGATCACACCAAGCGAACAGACCGGGCTACTGAGGTAGGGGATGTGCCCGAACTACACTGCAAGGATATCTCCGACGTGTGCGCAGCATGATATGAGTCGTACTGCTGCGCGCTCCCACTAGACAGTTGATAAGACCGCACCTGGCGTAGTTTTGGTCGCAATGTGTGTGCCCCTAACGGGTTAATAGTTAATAAATATGTACAACCAATACCTGCCTTCCTCCTATACGTGTTGCCGGAATCATGACGTGAACGCATTTAAGCCGTGGTTAAGCCGTGGCCAACGACCTGCGCAGCTGCAGCGGTAGTCGTAAAAACATGCAGCTTGTGACCCTTGTCCTTATGGTAACGCCGGATTCGAAGTATGACCTTTTGCTTTTTTTCCGTGAAGGTTTTGATCGAAACTGGTGGCACGCCGGACTCGAATTGACCGCTTGCTTTTGTTATGTGCAGATTCTGATCGAAAATGGCGGCACGCCGGATTCGGAATGACCACTTGTTTTTGCACTTTTGTTGTGTGCAGATTCTGATCGAAGATGGCGGCGCTACCGGCGTGGAGTACGTGCAGGACGGGGAGAAGCGGATTGCCAAGCTTGCTCCGGGCGGAGAGGTGAGGGGAACGAAATCGATACGGCGGTAGATGGCCATTTCAGCGCTAAGGGCGTACTCTAGGGTGCCAACAGAGGGTGCCTTGTACCCTCCTCTTTGTATTTCGTGGTGTGTACCTTATTTGGGGTCCATTACTGGGCGTAGGGTGCCAACAGAGGGTGTCTTATACCCTCTTCCTGCATGGTGTATACCGTGCAAAAGAGGTCTACTCAGGGTATCATAGAGTGCCAACGGAGGGTGCCTTTCGCTTGTTGCATCGTGTGTACCCTTTTTAGAGGTGAGCATAGGGGGCGTAGGGTGCCAGCAGAGGGTGCCGTGTACCCCATTCTTGCATGACGTGCATGTATATGTACCCTGTTTAGGGGCCAGCTTAGGGTGGCAATGCCTCTGCGTTTGGCCTTGAAGCACCCCTTCCACTTCCCAGCGTGCTGCGCTAAGAATCAACGTTGTTTCGATGCTTATATGCTTTCCCTTGTAGTCCCCCTGCGTACTGGCAAAGGCTTGCTGGATACGTATGATATACCTGATAATCGACAATAGCTGACTTGAGATGCCGTCGCAACATGTTTTATGGAAGCAATCGAAGACTCTGAAAGCAATCGAAAAGTCTTCTTTGATTTGGCTGTTTTTCTGTTTGTCGTATTATACGCACTTGATGCATTGCACGTGTTGGATTGCAGGTGTTGTGTTGCACTTGATGTATTGCACTTGATGTATTGCACTTGATGTATTGCACTTGTTATTTCGCTATTTGGCAGGTCCTTCTCGCAGGCGGGGCCGTTAGTTCTCCCCAGGTCCTCATGCTCAGCGGAGTGGGGCCGGAGGACCACCTCAAATCGAAGGTGCAGTCAACGTTGACTTTTGTGCAGGGCAGCAGCCCTGCCGAATTTGAACGGGTAGGGGCGTAGGCACCATATCATGCGTATCTGTTATGAAAGCATACAGTAGTGGTCCCTCTATCGCGCCGGTTGAGTGGCAGGTTGCCCGCTTTAGCGCCTGTGATATCGGTTGGCATAGATGATAGATGGGAACAACCAGTAGTGGCAGTATGCAAAGTAGCGCCAGTTGCCGCTATAGTGCCGGTATTTCCGGCTGGCACATACCGGCGCTGTAGAGGGATCACTACTGCTGTACTTCTTTTAACAGTAGTGTAACGTCAACCGCCAACGTGAAGCCAGGTTATCTGAATCAAGGTTTCCGCCGCTCGCCCGCAGTATAACGTACACCACCAGATATATTTCGAACTTGGTGACTCTTGGGGTGTCTCCAACGCGTGACCTTTTCCCCCAACACACGTTGTGCTTCCGCCTCGGGTGCGGCATGTTCCACTCGTTGTTGGAGGTATTCGTGTTTCTAGTCGCACACGCCGCTTGCATGAGTTTATGTGAGGGCTGTGCGCCCTGCACGGGCATCATACAGTTCTCGAGCTTTTATGTTATACTGGTAGTCAAATATAAGTTGATTAAAAATGTGCGTTCTGATGAAAAAAAAAACTCGAAGAAGCCACCCTCCTGCCATATTTTCAACGTTTTTTTAGCTGTATGCTCCGCTGGCACGGCGGTGCTACACGTACACCTGGTATAGCGTACTCACGTGTCTGTTGGCATCGTTTTTCGGGCATGCAGAACATCGAGGTGAAGAGCAACGTGCCCGGAGTGGGCAGAAACCTCCGAGACCATCCTGCTGTCAGTGAGTGTAGCCTGCGTTGGTCTCCTTTTGTGTCGGGGTAAGATTAGATATACCAGGTACCACTCTGGACGGAAATGTAAGGACCATTTAGGCATCAATTTTTAATAGAATACCAAGACCACCCTTGTCTTGCCTTTGTTTCGTTTGTGTTGAGTTAAGGTTAGCGTATTCCACTCTGGATGGAACAGTAAGGACCATTGAGGTATTCACATGAATACCAAGCCAACCCAGACAACTCTGGTGTCAGTGAAGCTTGCCTTTGTTTCGATTTGTCTTGGGGTAAGATACAGTAGTGGGGCCTGTATAAGGCGGTATAGTACGAAGGAGTTTTGGCCGCCCTGTATCGAGAGGCCGCCCTATTCGTATAGGCAGTTGTATTCAGAGTTACAGCCGTGCCAACCGATTCAACCGCCCTATATCGAGTGGCCGCCTTGCCATATTTAAGCCCCGCTATTAATGCTGTAGCATACCGGCACTTCGTAGACCAAGTACCACTCTGGGCGGAATGTCAGGATCATTCGGGTATTAATATGAATACACAAACGATCCTTATATTTCCGTCCAGATGGGTATACGCTCACATACTGCGAGGATTCCGCAACTACAATACGATACGAGTCCAAACCTTTTTTTATAAAAAATTAAAAATACACAACAGCTGTGAGATCTAGGATTTCGTCGAAACTCATCTTTGCAAGCTGTG
>JAYJMJ010000552.1:4102120-4114772 GCA_036873875.1 Laminaria ephemera | reverse complement strand
GAATGCTGAACCCTCTGCGCGATACAAATGAAGGCACGTACCGGGGGGAGAAGGGACGACACCTGTGACCACGGCTTCTCCAGAAGCTGGAAAGTAAAAAAGTGAGAAAAAAAGAAAAGAAAAAAAGTCCTGTTGTAGTTCAAAAGTTGAGGAGCCCCATCAGTCAGAAAAAAAACATTGGCCCAAACGTCCTATAATACCCCTTAGCGTTACACACCAAAAATCCAACGCTGCCACGCGCTCGCCGTTACTGACAACGCGAACCAGAGCTCCCTCTGAGGTCCCGCCACCCCGTACTTTCAAGTGATTGATTTTGGAACCTAAAGTCGGGACAAAAGAAGTGTGTCCCCGGGTTGGAGAAAGCCTCGCTTATACAGACTGAGAGAGGCTGCCTCACAGTCTCTGGCTGATCGCAGCAGAGAGGCCTCGTTGATCCCAAACTATTCACGAATTAAAGCGACGACGGAATGTCACCACAATGTTTATTTTGCGAGGATCCGCCGCGCTCGGCCTGCGCTCTCCGTTTTCTCGCCACCCCCTAACCTGTGGTGCTCGTACGCTTTGCTGCTGCTGGTTGTTGCTCTCCCCACTCTCCCGGTGCTGTGATACGATGATATGACGTTCAATGATTTGCCCTGTCTGTGCTGCCTGTGGTTGATGGTGGCAGCCTTGTTGTGTGTTCGCTCTGCTGTTGTGTGTTGCTACGAGTACGTATTATTATGTGATCGTTATTTTTCGTTATTTTATGGTCGAACCCCTCTGCGTTGGTTCTTGTGTATTCTGTT
This sequence comes from Laminaria ephemera, assembly GCA_036873875.1. Taxonomy (NCBI): domain Eukaryota; class Phaeophyceae; order Laminariales; family Laminariaceae; genus Laminaria; species Laminaria ephemera. The sequence continues at coordinate 4,113,987 of JAYJMJ010000552.1, read as the reverse complement.
GATTTCATTGCTTCTTGTGCACATTTTTTTTTCTTTTTCGTATTAATAGTACGCGGATCTCTGTTTTTGGGGTGGCTGCTGCTGTGCTCCTGTTTACTGCTGCTATGAAATTTCCTGGGATTTGCTGAAATTCATTATTTGGTTGCTTTACACAAAACGTTCACGGTGTTTGTTCCGGTGAATAGGATCAGACAGACAGACAGACAGCCGGACAGGTTGGAGGTGTAGCTCACAGACTACCCCATTAAACTGGGGAATTGATAGTCGCCGCTCAGTGGGATAAGCCTTTGCCAGGCTCCCAGGGCAATACCATAACACACACCGCTCAAGACAAGAAACTGTACACTGTAGTTTTTTGGCGAGCCCGATGAAGACTCTGGGAGCGTGCGTCCACGTGACGTCTGCCGCCATGTTGTTGGAGATAAAATTGGAACATCATTCTGTTCGTGAGCGTATCCCAAGAATGTCCGCCACATAATGTACTCATGACACTCGGAGAGACGACTTCCTTCCGTGGTCACATACCAAAACCGTCATCATCAATCTACTAAAAGGGTAAATCGTATACATACAAACATGCATAGTGACCCTGGAGGCCCGGGGGGGGTTGTTCTCCTACTCGTACCACGGAATTATAACTACAGCATACAAAAAAACAAAAAACAACAGACCTACACCAAAAAACAAGAGGACACCTCCGTAAAGCAAACCAACAGCACGCCGACAAGTAACAAATTTCCACCTTCGCAAGAACGCCACTAGTTGGAGATCACGAAAATGTTTGCCCTACGACACGCATTCCACCCCCCCCCCCCCCGTGCATGCAAATACCACCGTACTCCATCAGTGTAGCATCACAAGCACAACACGCCTGCTCAAGCACATTTCTGTTGAGCTTGCGCCTTGACATGGATATCACGAAAACGTTTGCCCTGCGCATTACACCCCTCCCCCCGCACGCACATACCACCGTGCTCACCCAGTGTATATAGCATCACAAGCACAACATGGCTGCTCAGTGTAGCATTACGTAACACCCCCCCGCTCCCGTGAAAACACTAGTGAGATTCCCTCGGTCGTTTGCCTGAACTTCTCTCCGGCGGCAACCGACCACTAGTATCCGGATTTTTCATCGCTCTCCCCGCCGCCAACTCGCGCCTGGACGCTTCTCGCACTTGCAACTCGAAGGATGCCACAAGCTGCCGAAGCGTGTCAGGGTTCACAGTCCCCACCCCTACCCCCACGGCTACTGTGGTTCTCTTGACAAGATCGACATACAACAATCGACGGTCTTGCGCAGAAGCCCCCTTCTCCTGAATTTCCCTCAGAGAAGAGCCAATAGTAGCGCCCTCAGCAGTCGACTCCCACTGCCCCCCCTGACCTCCAATCGCTACGAGCGGGGTCTCCATCACGATTTCCTCTGCGTCCAATGAGCGGTGGTTTAACGCTACCACCCATGACGGCGTCACCGCTTCCGGCCAGTCGCTCACAGGTTTCCGCCCTTGCTCTACCAGCCAGTGCTGGTTAAGGATCCCTACGTGGAACTTAAACCTACGGCTAAGGCGCATCGCCATCCAAAAATGGCGGCAGCAGAGACCAATAATCTGTAGCGTGCGGCACGAGCAGAGGTGGCTGCCGTTGTTCATGCCGAGGACTAGAAATCGCATGTCGGTACCATCACGGTTCTCCACAATCGAAGCCACAGTGTCCACGTTAAGAACCATGTTTCCGATGTAATCCAACTCGCCTAAAGCTGCTGCGCGGTCAGGCCCATCAAGCACCGCGTTTTCGGGGCTGCTGCAGAACAGCGAGGCGGCCCCCATCTCCTCCTGGGTGAACCTAAACGGCCACACCCCCACGGCGTACTTGAGCGGGCCTGTCACCGCTGGACCGAACCAGTAGTGGTCCACTTCCGGAGCCGACACCGGGGGAAGATGTAGTTGGGCGTCGCGGAGCGCGGCGCGGTCGGCTTGTCTCTCGATGCCGCGCGAGAAAAAGCTGAACACGCTCATCAAGTTCGCTTTCGCGTTGCAGAACCGTCGGACCCCCGTGTTCATCGCTGTCGTGCAGAGCCAAAACACACGCGGGGTTCGGGTGATTATCAATGGACCAACTTTCGGGGCTCGCATCGCGCAATTAATGCTGGTCGTGGTGTTAAAACAAAAAAATATATTCTAGATTGCTAGTACGTATCGCAATCACTCTGTGCAAGGTCTACCGAAGCACCGTGGTAGATGTTAACAATATTCTAAGTTTCCCTTTTGTCGTTGCAACGAGTACCAGCCTGATAGCCCAGACCAGTGGTCGCCGTCGAGGAACTTCCGCAATAAAACCAGTCACACGAAGGAAAACCAGCAGCCCCGCGAGCAAGAAAAACAAAAACAAAACGGATACAGTATAGAAACCAAAAAATCGAAGGGGTCAAAGAGCTAGCCAGTCGGAGGCATGACCAACGTGTAAAACGGGCATAATATACATAGGGGGGGGGGCGGGTACACTGTGAGGAGGGCCTCAAATCTCCAGCTATATCGGGAAAATACACACCGGACAAACAAGATGATCCTGATAGACAATTCCACAATCTCCAATTACCGCATGCAACCTATATTCCTGGTATGCTTCTGCAAGCCTATCGTTGCGCTTTTCACGCGCGACAGACCACACCAACGACTGGCGCTAATAAACGCCTACACGTTGAAAGCATAAGACGATGCTTACCTGCGACTCTGCTGGTGCTGAACGAGGCAAAGCCGAAGGTGAGTACCGAGCAATACGCCGCCCAGCGCTCGCGCTCGTGGTACAACTTGTCCATGTACGGCTTCGACTTCGGGTAGGTCTCCACCAATTTCGTGTATTCCGCCTCGAATCCCATCTGGGTCAGCCGGTCGCGCGTCCTGTAGAACTGCTCCAGAAACGCCTGTTCGGGGTTGGAAAAAAATGTGTGGGCGAAGATAACTGGGTTCAACCTCATGCAGTAGGAGGTTGGAATAAAGTATCTGGGCGAAAATAAATGGCTTCGACGTTATGCAGTAGACCAACACGGCGTAATACGAGGCCCAACACTAATGTACCTATCGGCATGAAGATGCATTGCGCTTTTCTTACTATCATTATTCTGTCACATTTGCCACTCTGCAAGCATGTCAAGTACGCTTCTTCAACGCGAGTCTATTAAACGTGAATAAGCTTCAGGAAATAAAACTCCCATTCCCATGCCTAACGCTATTCTGTTTGTATTATATATCCGTCCGGAAAAGTAAGGAACAGTTGACATACTCATGTTAACACTCAAATGGTCCTTGCAATTCAGTACAAAGTGGTATACCGTATACCACGGAAAATACCACACCCCCTCGGGCGAATATCCAAGCCGATTTTCTCGACAAAGGGGAGCGTGAAAACGCCGAGCCACGTGTCCATGGAACATTTTCGTTGTGGGTGCCCCCCTTGTTGTGGAGAAAATCCTTTCGGAATTTTATCCCAGGGGGTGTGCTATCTTGATTATAGTATACGGTACAATCGTCTCACGTTGAATTGTTCCCCCAGCAAGCGCTTCATGTTCTTCGTCACGCTCTGCGCTAGCCGCAACATGCACCGCCTCTTCTTCGCCTCAGGAAAAACCTTCTGCGCCGCTACATTCATGGCTACATCCGCGTCCTGAATGAACACATCAGGGGCCGCCCCCCGCGCCTCCATGAACGCCTCGAGCATCCACTCAAACGTGTCCGCCGTTGTGTCGGCGGTGATGGACTGGAACACGATGCGCGTGTAGTACTCTCCGTCGATCACGACTCCGAGGGCGATCGGAAGACAGTATTGCTTCTTCACGGCCGTGTCGTCGTAGAAGAGCACCGCGCCATACCGGGTTGCAAGCGCGACCTTCGCACAAAGTATTTTAGTTTTTTGTTGTTTTATAAAATGCGGCCGATGCACAAAGTGCATTTTAATTATTTTTATACAATACGGCCGACGTGTCATATGATATATCACGCAGCTTGCAAATTTGAGTATCGACGATTCGATTGGTGGAACTCACAGCTCACGTATTTCAAGTTTTGTTTATAAAATCAATTTAGGCCTTGCAGCATCCAGGGGAGTCGCCGACCTAATCCTTCACGAGGAATGAAAATGTAAAAAGCGCGCGGCCGACGTCATCACGCAGCTTGCAAAGCTGAGTATCGACCATTCAAATAGTCGAACTCACAGCTCACGTGTTTCAAATGCTCTTCATAAACTTAATCACATCGTCGAGTAGGAGGAGAGACACGTCAGCAGCGGCGGGACTCAGTGGGGGGTGGGGGGTGGGGGAGGGGGGGGGTAGTGCGACGGGGGGACCGCGAGGGAGGATTTTCCCTCAGTATTCGGCTATGTTGGAACGACATTCTGGTCGTGCAAAGCAGCGATACATATTATACATCCCTATACACCCCGACAGGGGTATCCGAAAAAAAAAGTCTGAAACCACACCCCTATATTCGAGACCTACACAGGAAGGGGGTCATACTAAAACCAAGTAAAACTATTAGTTAAAAAAAATGTATTTTGTCTTATTTCTTCATTCGTACAGAAAAACCAACCCCTCTGGTTTGTTTGTTCATTCTGAACTATCTTGGAGCATGGTGTCGTTTTTTCTTTTTTGTCGCATACCCTCGATCCCGAGGACATACCTTTCAGACACACTAACGACTGCAGCCCTGAAGCTTGGAAAAATGCCTCCAAATAACGCACCTGCTCTGCCGTCATCCAAAACACGTGAGAAAAGCATCCTTTCGCGTCTAGCTTGACCTTATACACCCCGCCACCTTGGCTGCACGCCTGAGCCTGAACAAACGCACACGTACAACCAAGTTTAGTGCAAACAACGGACCGGCATCTGCGGGCGATACGTAACAATACTAATGAGTTCATACCCCAGTTAAGGCGTGCTATATATTTTTCAAACCTAAACCGGGGATTGTTCATCACTACCCCCCTCGCCTCAAAAGTCACAGCGCCTTATGGCGGATGGCGCCTACTACGGCAGAAATAACGGTTTAATGTGAAGACGGCACACACATGCCTCTACCCCACCAGGTTTGCCACTTCTTGTGTCTTGTCGATCGTGCGAGGGACATAACAGTCCACGCGTCTATCTTGTTCAACCACACTCGCGACGGTACGGCGCTGCGGGCACCAATCTTAATCTTGCAAAGATGGAGGTAACAACCATACCATACAACTCAAACACTGGCCCTCAAACAACCGTAACACTAGAAAGGCAAACAGCGCGTTGGACACCGTGCAGCACAGGACACCTAGTAAGAAACAGGGAAAAAAGGAAGCCAGACTGATGTTTACAATGATATAAGAAATCCGGGAGCCGTTATACTAAAGCTACTGTAGTGCATAATGATAGAACGCAGCTTCTCCCAGATAAAAATCCAGCCTTAATAGGTGTCAAGTACTGTATACATATAGCAGTTCTACAACCGAAAGGAGCCCCACCTTTTCCAAGAGCTCGGCAACGTCGTACGGACATACCCCAGCACTGCTGCCTTCACTGCTGCCGTGAGATCCAGCCTCCCCAACGGCCCGGGTGCTGGTTTTCTGGTGGTGCAGAGCCTCCAACAGGACCGCTTGCGTGGCAGGCGGAAGTCCAGCACCTGCCATGGCCAAAACCATACCGGTACAAAACAAAGCTTGCAAAGATGAGTTTCAACGAAATCCTCGATATCACAACTGAGTGCTTTTTTGTTGTTTTTTCAACCGAGAGGTCAAATATTAAAGGCTAACGCCACATTCGATGAAAACCGACGAGCAGTGGGAATACTGAACCCTCTGCGCGACAGAAACGAAAGCACGTACCGGGGGGGAGAAGGGACGGCACCTATGACCACGGCTTGTCCAGGAGCTGGACAGTTGAAAGTGAATTAAATAAAACAAATTAAAATGAACAGTATGGTGCCGCCTCAAACGATGTATGTATATGGCCAACTTCAGCGCAGAAGTCAGCTGGATCCTGGCGATGGTTGGGCGAGTGTGATCCTGTCATATTAGATGTCACGCGGAATCAGGTTGCAAGGCCGCAATGCTGCAATGTCTGTGTCGGAATGCCGGGGGTGCAACAAGCATGCAGAGGCAAACAGCAACCTGCCATTCGTTCCCGAAAACAAAAAAAAAACAAGAATGCGTCGAGCGGATGTGACGTGAAAGACTGCATGGCGAGATATGGATGCGAAAATCTCCCGACACCCTCAAGGGAATCTTCCGATCATTCTTCAGGAGGACTTCGGGGTTTCGACTATGCGAGCGGGCGTGTTGGTTCCGGGGACATCGTATCCACGAGCACAACCAAAATCCTGTTCTATCCCATCACCCACCTGTGAAGCTGTGCTGCGATTGCCTTCATTGGGGACGGTAGCGGCACCACAAGCATTTTCTCAACCTCCGGAGACTCGTCGTACACGCCATGCTGGTGATCAACTCCATAGAAGTCAGTTGACAACAGTTACAAATATCCACCAGCGCGAGTTCATAGCGAGAGCTACAGTATCTTACCGGTATTCTATCCGACCACCCACCTGTTAGCTGTGCTGCGACTGCCTTCATCGGAGAGGATAGGGGCACCTTCAGCATTCTCTCAACCTCCAGAGAGTCTTTGTACACGCCGTGCTGGTGATTCAACTCCATCGACGTCAGTCTGGGGTGAGGGAACTCGTTAGACCGCAGAGGCCATCGAACGTAGATCTGGAAAGTCAATCGGTCCATCGCAGTAAGCCACGAACGGGAAGGACAAAACATTGACGCCTTCTTTTATGCTTGTTCCGCATTTTTTCTAAGGCTTCACGCCGGCGTACGCACGGAATATCCACGTCTCGCGACCACCTCTCATCCAAAAAGCATTCAACTCAAAAACACGATCAGACCAACGCACATATACTATTTTTTTTCCAGTTTTTCTGCAGACACACATGCAACCTACGTACTATCATAGGTAGATATAGACAACATTGTTTTTTTCCGCCCTCCTCAAAATTCGCGGCATTTGATCAGGTTGCGCTATAAACAGTCGCAATACCCGAGGTATCAAACCCGTGTCTAACTCTCGTCCAAAAAGCATCTATTACGGAGGTACATAGTAATTAGGACCAAATATAGCTAGTAAAAATAGGGGAATATATAGGTTTTTGTGTGTATCGTAGGTCCTGATTACTATGCTCCTCCGTAATAGTACTATTACGAGTCACAGCTACAGCTGCTGTGGGATGGTGCCATCGTGTTTATTAAGAAACACTTAGTCTAGGCTGTGAGATCGAGTATTTCGTCGGAACTCATATTTGCAAGCTGCGTGTGATACTTCGATCGCGCGTGTTACGGGGGGTGTATACCCTCATGAAGGATGTAGGCCGGTGACTCCCCTTAGTGCAGTACCAGGATCAACAGGACGATTCTACACAGACGGCCAGCCTATAGTCATCTGCGCACGGAAACTATAAACCTCTTTGAGGGGGACAATGTTGTACGATATGACACTCAGATTACATGACACGTCTCACTTGCACTCCCAGGCGCGGACGATCTATTGCTTCTTTATTCTGCCCCATCAATAATTTTGCACTCTTTCAACAGCTCCCTCCCTCCGTTTTCGTAGTTCACATCCGGGATCACATATTTTTATAAAAAATTAAAACTACACTTCAGCTGTGAGATCGAGGATTTCGTCCAAACTCATATTTGCAAGCTGTGTGTGATACTCCGATCGCGCGTGTTACGGGATGTGTATGTCCTCATGAAGGATATAGGTTGGTGACTCCCCTTAGTACTAGTTGGTACCAAGTCAACAGGGTGATACGAAGACGTTCGGTCTTAAATCAATCTGTGCATGGAAACTATGAACCCCTTTTTTGAGGGGGACAAAATGTAACGGCTGCGGAACGCACCAGCTTTTTTTATGTAGTAGTCTTACTACCGTTGACGGGACGTGGACGGAGGGGGGAGGGGAGGGTAGGCAGTTTTTAGATCGCAGAATAAATACGTAGACCTAGACAAATGATGGTGATCATGTACTTGGTGTTTTATGTGAACGTTGGTGGTTTTAAGATTTCGTTATGAGTACCTGGTATTAGTTAATGGTATTCATTTCATACTGTTGTTTCTGAACGTATCATATTATACCAGGGTTTACAACGGGGTGATTTTGTGTACGGAAACTATACAACTCTTTTATTACGGGGGACAACATCTGACGGCTGTGGAAGCCACAAGCTTTTAGATACTACATTGTGGGGAATTATATTTGCGTGTGAGTGCAATTAGGTGTTTCCTTTACGGTGACGCAAGCCGGGAAGCGAATATAACTGCCCGCTCCTATGACTCCCCAAGGTGTTCTCGCAATACCACTCTAAACGGAAATATGTATAAGGATCATTTAAATACATACTTTGAAGTACCAGGAAACTAGTACTAAGGGGAGTCGCCGACCTGTAATCCTTCACGAGGACACACACATCCGTAACACGCGCGATCGGAGTGTCACACACAGCTTGCAAAGATGAGTTTCGACGAAATCCTCGATCTCACAACTGGAGCGTATTTTTTTTTTATAAAAATACAAATACGAGTACCAAACGGTCCTTGTATTTCTGCCCAGAGTGGTACGATTTAAGGGTGTGCAGTTACATTTGCACACCTAGTGTGCGCACTACCATAACAAAACATACATCCTCCACAACAACACACCCGGCTGTAAGTTTTTCGAACGACAAAGCATTATCCCCGGGGTGTGTTATCACGCGCGCTATGTATATTTGCACACCCGTTGTGCATACATATCATGTCCCTCAAAGCTAGAAATTCATACCCACAGGTACATTATTTTACCCCACAGCACAACCTACCAGGTACATGGTTACGAGCGAATGCGAGTTTCCTATCGTAACGGCCAACACAGGGTGCTATTTAAAAGTGGCTGAAATCCAAATCACTTGACTAGAAAGGGTTTTTCTACCCGAATAGAACCTTGGTTTTCGACCGACGAGAACTTGTCCGGAAATCTAACTTGATTTTCGAGTTACGCCGCGACCAACTTGATTTTAGAGGTACGACGCGACCAACTTGATTTTAGAGTACGATTTCCAAGTGATGCATACATATCGTAACATACCACATCACATACCGTACCACACCGTACTATACCATTCCATACCGGACCACACCGTATATTTTACCTGGTACCAGTTATACCACACCATCCCATTTCAATCACATACCGTACCACACCATACTATACCATTCCATATCATGGTACCGTACGTACAACATACCATACCACTATAGCACACCATCCCATTTCCCGCCCGTGATCCCTCACACTAATTTGAGATAAGAGTTTCCACTCTAACTTCAAGATAAAAAAAACACTAAATTTCAAAACAAAAAAGTATACACTAACTTCCAGAGAGAAAAATCCGAAAAAAAAAATCTAGAAAAAAAAATAAAAAAAAGGATTTCCGAAACTCGACACTCCACTCAGAATCGAAAAGCGATACTCAAGTTAAGAGACGGAATGCTGAGAATTTTCTGCACAAGGTGGTTTTAATTGAATGATCCAGAAATTATTCAAAGTGGAGTTATTATCGTACGACAAAGCAAGGGTATTACGAAATCGAACTATTGCCGAAAAACAGAAACAATCGAAAATAAAGATGACCAGCATCCAAAAAAACACCCTTGGGTTCAGTAGGGGAAAAAATAAATTTGAGTCAAGAAACGGAAAGCTGAGAATTTTCTGCAAAAGGTGGTTTCAATGCAATGATCAGAAAGATTTTATTCAAAGTGGAGTTAATATACGACGAAAGGGTATCAAATCGAATTTACATCCGAAAACCAAAAACAATCGAAAATAAAGATACCAGCATCCCCCAAAAAAACTCTTACTTCGTTTCAGTACTGGACAAAAATACTCGAGTAAAGAAACGGAAAGCTTAGAATTTTCTGCATGCGGCGGTTTTGATAGAACGTTCTAGATTTTATTCAAAGTGGAGTTAATATTGGCCAAAGCGTTGGTGTTAAATTGAATACACGAAAAAAGAATGGTTTACATCATTTTTTTATTTTGGTTCAGAAACCAAACGATTGTATTGCCTCAATTCAGGCCAGACAATAGGGTGTTGCGATTTCAAAACTCTTTTGGGTTGGATAAAATGTAAAACTACTATTGAAGCCGACGAATTTCATAGCCCATGGCCAAGCAACCCACGAAAAAATTTGGTTGGAAATTGAAAAAATGGTAGGAAAAAAATTACCCAACCCAACTTTTATCTGATGTTTCTTGGGTTGCTGGCCTTGGATTGTGATTTTGACGGTTTCAATACCAATATTATATGTTTCCTACCCAACTCCTACCCAACCACAGTTGGTACATCGCAAACACGCTACGTAATGTGTTACTGCTGTACAACAACAAAAGCTAGCTGCCGCCCATTCTACCAACGCACCCAACTTGACAGTTACAAATATCCTGATGCAAGAATTCCTAGCGACAGCTATACTATCTTACGTTTTTATAGTCGATAATCTGTTCAAAAGGTAAAATTAGGCGTTCGTAAACCCTTCTCACCTTCGCGCACAGCACGGCGCAAAACTTGTCCGTGTTGACCTCCAGGTCGTACAGAGAATTCTCCTCGCGGTCTCCCTCTAGGTACGCTCCGATGTTCTCCGCGTTTTCGTGCAGGTGCTTCGGCCGGCAGTACGCCAGACTGATATTTCATTCATCCCAATTTAGTTCCATCCCATCATTCCGTTCCATTACGTTCCCACCCCATCCCATGTAGTCTGATACCAACCCATCACATTACACGCCATCCAAGTTCGTTCCATGCCACCCCAGTTTCACATCATTCCATTCCATTTGGTTCCATGCCATGTAGTTCCATGTCATTCCGTCGCATTTGGTTGCATTCCATCCCATGTAGTGCCATTCCATCCCATCACATGCCATCCCATTTGGTTCCATTCCATTCCATTTTCGAACGCGGAGGGTCAAAAGGACAAGAACAAGAACAAGCACAAGAACACGGAACAAGGATGAGGTACAAAGACGACAAAAACGTGAGAAGGCGAGAAAAATAGACAAACCAAAAACAAAGAGCCCCAAAACCCCTACTAAGCACCACAACTCCAAAAACGCCTTGGTGAAACGAGTCTGCAATGACAATTGGCCTAAACCCTCAAAGGCCATAACAACAACAGACAACACCAATATCAAGGACAGCAACACAACAACCACAACACCAACACTGACACCAACATCACAACTATCAGCACCAAAAACAAACTATCAACACCAGAAGTATCACTATCAACACCGACAACATCACCGCCAGCATCAACCTCACTACTAACACCAACATTACTACCAACACCAACAACACTATTGCCACAAGTACCAACACCAACAATACCAATAACAATACCAACACCACCACTGCCACTACCAACACCCCCACCAACGCCAACAACACCACTACCACTACCACCACCAGAACCAACAACACTACTACAACACCAACATAAACACCATCAACACCACTACCATCACCACCACCATCAACAACAAAACCACTACCAGCAACCACGCCACAAATACCAATACCAACAAAACTACCACCAACACCAACACCACTACCACCACTACCACCGAACACCACCATTACCAAAGCACTCAATGGTAATGGTCCATCGACGCCTGGGTCCTTGTCGAACTCAGTTCGGTTACAAAAAGTCACCACCAACACCAACACCACTACCACCACTACCACCAACACCAACACCACTACCACCACTACCACCGAACACCACCATTACCAAAGCACTCAATGGTAATGGTC
>JAYJMJ010000552.1:4063237-4084797 GCA_036873875.1 Laminaria ephemera | reverse complement strand
GTGATTATAAAAGCAAAACTCAAATAAACCATGTCCCTTATCACCTGGGTTCTCTTAGATACCACCCGACCACAGGAAGCCACCCCGGGTGATAAAAAACGCAAAACGCGAAATAATTATCACCTTGGGTGGTTTCATACGTCAAATACGGTGGTGAACAAGACCGCGCGAAGCCGAAACGGACGGGCCTAGATGTGCCTGGTACATATTTCACGAAGTAACATTCGTTTTGGTCCGTGTAGTACACGAGTCCATGCCGTCACTTGTCCTCACGTTTGTCTAGACGTTCGGTTTCCTATTAATAGTAAACATCCGTAGTGACGGACAAACTTTTGCGGGTGGGTGTTTGCTGCAAAGTCATTGGTACGTAATACCCGGTACCTGGTACAAACTAGCTGGTGCGACCCTTATTCTGCAGGTGTCTTTACCAACTGTGTGTTGCAAATGTAGGTACTTCGCTACAGCAACAATAGCCAGTGGCTTACCGAGTCGGTCATCGACAAAAAGTCGTCTATAGCGGGTAGGTGCATTACGTACGTATTACGCAGCCTATCTAAGACAGGCTCGCGCCAAGCTTCTGGACTAGCGCGCCCACCACATGGTGCCATGCGGACACTCTACTAACGCGTGTCGTCCGCTGCAAGAGAACTGTTGCCGGAAAATAGGGGTAATCATAGCCGTCATCCAATGTGTGCTCTGAACGCGAGTTTACGGTCTGTTTCTTGCTTTCGTCGATGTTGCCAGGAACCTTGGTACGAACAATCTGACTACTCTACCGGCTGGGATTTTCGATGGAATGACAAAGCTAATGACCTTGTAAGTGAGGGTTCGGCGCGTGGTCTGCAGTGGCATTCACTCAGAAATGACTGCAGGCTTGTTCAGAACCGCAGCGCCATTTGTATTGTTGATGGCTTGTTTTCATTCCTGCTCTCTTGCGGGCACCACCGCAAGTGTACATCATGGTGCGCGGGACATGATACATCGCACCATCTTTAATGGATGTTAAATGGCCGTTGGCATAGTTGAACTTGGGCTTGTGTATTTACCCCTGATTTTGAGCTGTTGCCGCGAGACCCATGACAAGGTAGCAATGGAAGATTTAGCCTTTTCGTTGACCCGACCGGCTAGGCAACTGTACCCCGATTTCAGAAAAGTACCACCGCTTGGCAGACCACATCGCGGGAAAGCAAATGCAAAAGTTGCTCTTCACAAAGTGGTGGTTCGGTTTGGTTGAAGCATGCACGAAAAATGTGCCATGAATGCTCGCGGTCGTCTGTCTGTCAAGAAAGTCCTTTACCTAGCAGACACGTATCTGTACAAAGTTATCGAAGGAGGAGGTTTTGCGGATAAGCATCCTAAGCGGTACATGCTAGCTGCAGTCTTCCTCTTGAAGATGTCCGTTTCCGACAAGCTGTGTATCATCAGACTGCAAAGGAAGGCTAACGAGAAGGCGCATTCTGCACGCGCTATGGATGCGGGTTTGCCTGCCCGTGTGTTTACGCCGTCGTCTCGCTTCCGTGGATGTCGCCAGGTTTCTGAAGGAAAACAATCTGGCTACTCTACCAGCAGGGGTTTTCGATGGGCTGGGAGCGCTAACAATGTTGTGAGTCTTGTATTCCTCGGATAACGGAACACGTAACGTTCGACATCAATGTTACGGTTCAGCGTTTCTTTTTTTAACAAGACGTTATTATTACTACGGTATCTGCTTTCTAGGCATTGTGATGGCATCGTGTTAGTTCGTTACGATATCGGCTGTCGATCGCCTAACAAAATGTTAGAGTGAAACGCTGCATCAGTATTGGCACCATATAGTGATACTGTGTCAGGATCGGCGACCCATAGCGCGTGGTGTATTGTTACGGTGCTAGCGGAATTTCTACTGTAGTTGCTATCGTAACACACGTTAGACGGATAGCGTACGTGCCCAGTATAACGCTAAAATGGTGTTACTACTGTGGTAGGTCGTACGCAAATATGGTTGTAACAACTACGTTATATCGTGTAATAGGGTCGGCAAAGTTGTGCAAGCAAGGTTGTGCAAACCAAACTTAGCAAGCCAGCAAGTAAGCAAGGCTGTGCAAGCAAGGTTGCACACCTCGGATCGCGTAAGACGTAACGTTCGACATCAATGTTACGGTTCAGCCTGGTTTTTTTAAACATTACGTTACTATTACCACGTGATCTGCTTTCTACGTAGTGCGATGACAGCGTGTTAGTACGTTACGATATTGGCAGTCGATCGCCTAACAAAAGGATAGAGTGTTACGTTGCATCATATATTATAGTGTTACCGTGTCAGGATCGGTAGCCCATAGCGCGTGACGTAATGTGACAGTGTTAATTTCTAGTCGCTATCGTAACACACGTTAGACAGATAACATACGTGCCCGATGTAACGCTAACACTATAGTCTATTAACGCAACTTTAGTTGTAACATACGAAGTATTAGGTTAAACCGTGAAATAGGGCCAACAGCCCATAGCCAGTGGCGTCACGTTAAGGCGTTAGCAAAAATCCTAGTAATAGTTGCTATCGTAACACACGTTAGGTCGATAACGTACATGCCCAATATAACGCTAACATTAACTACTGTGTTAGCTCGTAACTGTAGTATTATATTCTTTCTGTTACGGATCACTTAATGTAAGTATTGGATTGGATGGGGCCTCCTGCGCCGGCAGGGGGTCCTCGCCCGTGGATATATCAAGCGCGCTGAAGGTGCCCTCGGCCGAGGTACCTTCAGCGCTGCAGCATTTCCTGGAAATAATGGTAACGTGTAAAAGTATTTTTTCTCTCCGTTACGGATCACTTGGTGTAAGTGTTGGATTGGATGAGGCCTCCTGCGCCGGCCAGTCGTCCCACCCAAACTTCTTACTCCCTTACTGGCCACCGTGGAGCCACCTCACCCAAACTTACGTTACTTGTAGCCTTATTTCCGCGCGCGGGCGGCAAAGCCCTCCGCGAAAGCCGGTGACAACGGTAGGTCGGACGCGTTGGCGCAGGCCTGCTCCCGTCACCCCTTGGCCCCCACTACTCTCCTAGTAGCCGTAGACCCCGCGTTGTATGGGGGGGGTGGTACAAAGGAGGACCGCTGACCTAAGGCGCCACAACTATTATAGTTATAGCTGACCAATCTATTGAAAGGTGCACAGCAGAGAAACTAATCAAACCGAGAAACGCATACCTCGCACCAGGTCGCGGTCGTCCTTGCTCTCGTCCTCCGCGCCGGAGCAGCCACAGGCGACGACCGCGTCCGTGACTTAGTTTATAATATCTCAAGTGTTTAGCTCGTTCATTGTGTATTAGCGAGGGTTTGCGGGGGCTGCGGTACAAGTGATTGCACTAGATACAGTTTTCAAGTAAATAACATCAAAATTCAATTGGTAGAACTCACAGCTGACGTATTTGAAATATTTTTATAAAATAACATCAAAGGTGTGGTTCCAACCTTTGTTCCACAGTTTGGATCCATCTGATTGGATGGCGATTTTACTGACCTGTATCTTCTCTAGATGCCCCTCTCTGATGCAAGTTGGGGTTTTTTCGATCAGACTGGCCCTTATACCGACCAAAGACAAAAACAGATTGCCTGTGTACGGAATCCTCACGTTTTTTTTCGTCCTGTGTACGGAAACCTCACGTTTTTTTCGTCCTGGCGCTGAGCTCGCCCGTCTTTGTGCATTTTGTCCGAAGAGATGCTGCTGCTCCCACCTGCCTTGGCCTGGTTCAACAGTTTGGCCGTCGACAGCTGGCGCTTGCTTGCGCGCATGGCAGATAGCGTCGCCTGCGCCTTCTCCAACCTCCCCCGCAGCTCGTCCTCCCGTTCCGACAGATCTAACCCTTCCACCTCGAGGCCGCGCAACTTCTCTTGCAACGCCTCTCGGTCGTAGAATGAAGGCTGAGGGTTCTGCTGCTGCTGCTGCTGCTGCTGCTGCTGCTGCTGCTGGTTGTGGCAAGCTTTGGCTTCAAGCATCTCTATGTTTGCGCCGAAGACGTTGTTGCCTTTATTGTTATTGCCCTCTTGTGGCGAAGGGTCGCAGTGCTGATTCAGAGCAGCACCCCACGCGTAGACGGGCTTCCTACTGTTGCCGGGCTTGTCTCGCGTGATGTGAGCCATCGGGACGCAGGGAGATGGGTCCTTTGCAGGGGTGGGCATTTTTTGTGTAGGGCAACGTTGAACTGCGAAGATGGTCTCTGCGGCGGTGCTGGCACGTGCAGGCTACTTTTGCCACCCATCGGTAACACACGGGTGATTCGATTTTCGAGTAAAAAAATGAATCGTCGGTTTAAAAATAATCGGTTTCGTGTGTACATTTATTTATTGGGCCTGTATGTTGCGGTTCGATCCCGTATGTTACGGTTCGACGAGTGAGACGAGTTGTGGTGTCGGCCCGGAACTGTTAGAAGATCGTAAGACCATGAGCATACTCGTACCATACAAGAGAAAGCATGTCCACCTCTTATTACCACCCCATCGTAGACAGATAGATAGTGATACTGCATGCTACTAGAGTGATGATGTTACGCTTCTTTCATAAAAAGTCAGAAGAGGTCATGCTGGTATCCTCGTATCCATCGACATTTTTTTCGGTTCCGATATCCGGTACCGGTATATTATCGCTTTGCTCGTAATCTCAGGCGAGTTGGTCCACCCTAATGTTCTCACGCTGTGTGTGTACTGCAATGGCATGCTTCGATGTAGTAGGGTTGCTTATCAGACGATTGCTCGCAAGAGTAACACCACCAAATAGATCCCAAAATAGCCTAGTAGCAACTCCCCCGGCGGAAGGGCGGAATCACGGTTTCTCGTCACGAATCGCAACACCATTTTTTCCTGTTTTTTCCTATTATACTTACTTTTCAATGTCACGATAATTCGTGTCACGATTCGTGACAAATATCACGATTCGCGAAGAAAATGTTACGTTTTTTTTCACAACTCCGTGACATTTTTGTTTGTTATATGGGGATAACAGGTACTTCGTACCTGGTATGTATGTACTTGTTTTTATGGCATATTTTTCGAAAATAGCACAACAACGCACAGGAGTATGGACTTAAACATACTCGTACGAGTATGATACGACAGTTGTCTGTCTGCAAACTGCAAGCCCATCATATTATACGTACGAAGCAAAGGACTGCAAAACAAAAATTACACTCTAATTCCAAGTGTTCTCTCCGCATTTGAGTAGGTACAACACTTTTAATAAGAAGTTATAATGGGACCTCTTTTCGCTGTATATATGTACGTACGAGTAGTTTGATACGGCGGCCGGTGGGGGGATAGGATATTTTTCTGGGCCGGTCTCTGGACTGCTTTCTTTTTCCTCTTTTTTTCCTTTTTTTTTTTGTTTTTTTCTTGTTTTTGAACCCGCTTCTGCGCACACCACGAAGTAAGTGCAGGCAGGCACAAACCAAGCTCCGATAGCCACAGTATCTACGTACAGCAAGCACGGCAGAACGGCCTGCAATCGGCCCTGCACAGAGCAGCAAAGTACATACAGCAGTACGTTCTTCGTGTCGACCAGACAGCAGAGTGCGACAACGCAAGCAAGCAGACAGAGCAAGTGTTGCCGAGAGTCACCATGTACGAGTATTAATTTTATGTTTCCTTTTTTCTGTTTTCCTCTTTGTTGTTCTTTGAATAATGCCTAAAACCACCAGGTATGTACGTACCAACAACTAACAAACAGTAATTTTGATTTTTTCCAAGTACCGCTGACACTCAGCCCTGTGACGGACCGCCGCCTAGACGTGTTAATACTGCTTTTAGTCCGGAATATCTTCAGGTGTGACTGACGTGACCAAAAACAGCCGTTTCTTTGCTACCACTTCAACCACATATCATGCATGTTCCGCGCCGCTGCTGTGTGTGTATTTTAATAAATAAACTGTTTTTTCCACCCATCGACATCCAGCACACACGCCCAGTGTCCGTGCCGATTCGTCATCCGAGAGACAAAAGCTCTGTAGTCAAAAACTTCGAGACAGGCATATACATCGCAAGTACTACAGCAAGATACCAGGTAAATGTGGTATACTCATGCATGTGGCGTCCGGGTTGTTTTCCTGGACCATGGCGGCGGGGCTCTTGGCATTTTCAAGTCGCCAGTTTGCACCTACAATCAATCATGGACCTCTGTCCGTTGTTCTATTTTTCCTTCCTGAGCGAAGCGCCTTGTACCCTATATAAAAATTAGCCAAGAAACCGCGTACAACAGGTTCACATGAGAACACCGAGATATCGCTGGACACAGCGCCTGCCGCAGGACTCCGCGGACACGCCAGACGACCACTGCCACACACAAGCACTCTCCCGACGAGACCCCGGGTTCCTAGACGGCGATCTGCGGGCTCGGCGACAGCTAGCGAGCTGATTGCTGATTACAAGTTGGAAAAAAACGAGCGGAAAGCACGTAGCAAATTTATACTCTGCAATAGAGACAATCCGAGCTGTGGGCTTCAAAAGAGCAGCCGAAAAGGAGGACCCTTCTCTCTCGTCACACCGAGCGATGTACTCTGCGAGTGATTCAGCAGAGCCTACGGCAGGGCTCTACGGACAAAACAGGTGGCGTCTTCTACATCCAAGCGCTCTCCCGGCCAGACCTCGAGCTTGTGAGACCCCGGCTTTGGGGCTGCTGTGTGCTGTGTTGCTCTGTCTTCCGTGAAAAATGTTTTTTGTTAGTTTCTTGGTCGCTATGGTCTGTGTCGGGGGCTGAGCTGTTCGAAAACACCACAGCAACCAGAAAACCCCCGACACAGACCACAGCGACCAAAAAAACTAACAGAAAACGTTTTTCACGGAAGACAGAGCAACACAGCACACAGCTTGTAGCCCCAAAGCCGGGGTCTCACAAGCTCGAGGTCTGGCCGGGAGAGCGCTTGGATGTAGTAGGGGCCGCCTGTTGTGTCCGTAGAGCCCTGCCGTAGGCTCGGGTGGATCACTCGCAGAGTACATCGCTCGGTGTGACGAGAGAAGGGTTCTCTTTTTCGGCTGCTCTTTTGAAGCCCACAGCTCGGATTGTCTCTATTGCAGAGTATATATTGGCAACGTGCTTTTTTTCCAACTTGCATCAGCAATCGGCTCGCTAGCTGTCGCCGAGCCTGCAGATCGCCGTCTAGGAACCCAGGGTCTCGTCGGGAGAGTGCTTGTGTGTGGCAGTAAACGTCTGGCGTGTCCACGGAGTCCTGTGGCAGGCGCTGTGTCCCACGATATCTCGGTGTTCTCATGTGAACCTGTTGTACGCGGTTTCATGGCTAATTTTTATATGGGATATTACAATTGAGACAGGTCGTCATATCCCATTAATTTTCCAAGTCATTGCCAACCCAATTTTTTTCCGCCCAGAGCCAATTTCCACCCAAAAAATCCTTATTGCAGGAAGCCTATGGGCGGTTGCTCATGGTCGCGGTGTGCTTCCAGGATTTTGAACATGAAAATATGAAAAAAACAAATCCGCTCAGGGAGATGAGATGAAAATATGATGAGCAAGAAGGCTGTGCTCTTGGGTGAGAAACATTAGGACGTGCGCTCGAATCGCAACGAGCTTCGAGCTTCGTGCCGACCTACCGCGCACGGTGCTCCACTACCTTCCACCGCGACCTGCTCCCCCCGCTTCTCAACCCTTATCACGTGTTGTCCGCCATCGTCGCCGTCCTCCTTGCCGTCACCCAGCTCGAGGTTGCGCTGCTTGGTTAGCTAATTGCGCTGCATTGCGTCGTGGTCGTCGTGAACACATCCACCTCCTCTCCTCATCTTGTCCGCCTAGATCGAACCTGCTGTGCTGCTTTCCCCGCCGCCACAGCGGTATCACCAAGCGACGATTGATTGGAGGAGGTGGCGCGCCCTGTTGCTCTACCCTTTGGCGGCGAGTGGGCGTGCACCTCGGCCATCTTTCCCGCCGTCGCCCAGCTTGAGGTTACTTGTTGTCTTCTTCTTTTAAGAGCTTTGCCTGCTATGAGATCGTACGAGTACAACACTGCAACAGTTTTGCCGCCATGGCATCTCCAACCGACGTCTGGTTGGAGGAGATGGCGCGCCCTGTTGCCCTACACTGTGGCGGCTAGTCGGCGTCCGCCCCAGGCTACTCTTTTGATGATGCGGGCACCCTTACACCGTCTGTGCTCTATTCCACCAACGCAACCCTTTGCATTTCTTTTGCTCAAGGTAACGCGCTCTTTTTGATGACCCAACCCTAACCAAGAGGATTGCTCATGGAAAAAATAAACCGCTACCACCGGCTTTTTTGCTGCGAGACTTCGTCAACCCATGAGCAAGAAGGTCCCTGAGCAAGGTTTTTTTTTCTTGTTTCTTTTTTCCGAAACTCTCTATTGTGATTAACTGGTGCAGCAGTAGGTGGGGCGCACGTGAACATTTACGACGGCAGCACAGTCCAGTAGCGGTAAGGGGATAGACTACGCGTTCCCCGAGTAAGATACTGTAGCTCTCGCTAGGAATTCGCGTGGGTAGATATTTGTAACTGTCGCCAACTGTGTGCGTTGGTGGGAAGCAGGAAAGACCCAACCCAACCCAACCCAACCCAACCCACCAAAATTGCTTTGAGGTCGCGCCTCATTACCACCAATTTCTAGTATTTGTTATTTTGCGGAGATTCCGGTCGTTTGGGTAGGACATGCAAAATCGGGCATCCGAGGCTGGAAAAGAGCCCTTATTTTTTGGCGCCGTCGGAAATTAGAAACTCGCTTCGTACCAGGTACCAGGTATTAATTTCACCCCTTGCTGCTGCTTCGTGTTTCGTCTACGTGTTAATAGGTGGCGGACTTCCACCGAAAAGTCATAAGACGCGTCGCCGTCGAGAAGCGCGCTTCTATCAACATTTTTAGTAATGCAACAGGTGCAACCAAGTACCTGTTACCTTGCATTCATTTCACCCCTTGCTGCCTGCTGCTGCTTCGTGTTTCGACAATCATACGTGTTCAAATAGGTCGCGAACTTCCACCGAAAAGTGATCAGACGCCTCGCCGTGGAGAGGCGCGCTGCTAGTAGTACAACAGCAGTAGGTGGCGACGACAGGATTCCACAAAACGGACACGTCTACGAGTATGACTACGCGAATACTGCTGCTGTTTCTCCGTTTGAACCTGGCGGGCGCACGCTGGAGGAGGAACAGCGAGCCCTTCGGGAACACTCAAATGAGGTACGTGGCAGGGCATTAAGTAGCTGTTGCGGCAAGTGGTTTTCGGGCGTATATTCACGCATCGAACTTTTTTTGCCTCCAGCGGCCCGCGCAACACGCCTTCCGTCTCCTGTTGCGCTTCACGCAACAGATGCCGGAGCCCGGAGCCCGGAGCCCTACCTAATACACACCAGGCATACATGTACGAGTATTGGCAGCAGGACGCATTTCCTCACTCTAGAACCAACCGTTTGGAAAGTTGCAGAATCGCTGGTGCCGGTTGTGGAAACTGCGCTAGGCTTGACGCGCGGCGATGGGCGGGTGGGCTCTCAGAATGCTTTGTACGCGCCCCTCGTTACCGCTCTACACCTCGTATACATTGCGCGTCACTCTTTACCGCTCTACGCCTCGTGTACTGTACACATTGCGCACCTTTTCCCCGCAGACTCTGTGCTACCGAGCCGTCAAGGTCATTGGGAAACCCGGAGACGCGCGCAGCTTATCAGATGCAGACACTGAAGCAAGGATCGCTTTGGCCGCTTACTCTTACCGCACACCGTAGGGGGGTCGGCGGTGCTGAAGAACTTCGTGCAGCAACTGTCACCGACTGTATACTGTACCACACGAGCAGGCCATCAAAGGATGTTGGGCGTGGCTCTATTATAGTGTGTGCTTGATTTATTTGCGGAGTGCCCCTCCTCCCCCCCATTGTGTTGATTCGGGCTTGTGGTTCAGGCTGTACCCAAGGGGATGCGAACGATAGATGCAGCATAGATGTAGCACTGCTGCTGTAGATGCGACGGCCACCATTGAACGGACCCCGTGCAGAAAATAGGCCTAGTGGCACATTAGAGATATAGTATCAGGTTACGAGGCTGCCCGGGCGGAGGGGCGGGGGGGGGGTCGGGCAACTGTACATGATGAGATGGTGGTTTTACTGCAAGTGTGCGCTTTGTTCGGCGATCGTTGACTGCTTTCTTGAAAAGACAGCTGCCTTAATTCATACCCTGGTACCTGGTATTGGTATTAATACCTACTGTAGTAGTAGATGAACCCCTTTGGGACTTGAGAGCGAAAAATGACGAAAAACACTGATGATTACAGCATCGACTACACCATGTATGATAGCCCTGGCTGCTGGGGTATGATAAGGTCATAAGGTGTGTGTCCGAACTGCGATGTAATGAGCTGTGCGACACGCGTGTATATAGCATGGTGATACTCGTACTGCTGCACGCTCTTCCTAAACGCTTGGTAAGAACGTAATCGTCGTATTTTTAGTCGCAGGAGTCCGAGTACAATACATACAGAGCTGCAGATGAGTACGAGTACGTATCGTGTATCATCTTGGTATGTTTTTTATTGGTATTTTCTTGGTCGGTTTCACAAGCACTGCTGTAGATCATGAGCTGCTTGTTGTTCGTGGACATACTACTAGTGTGTCCGCGCTTTCATGTACCAGATATTTCTTAGTTCAAGGCTTGAGCCACGATTATGTGTAACACGCGCGATCGATGTGTCACACGCAGCTTGCAAAGATGGCTTTCGACGAAATTCTCGATCTCACGGCTGAAGTGTCTTTTTCATTCAAAAAATATATGACACCACATAATCCAGTGTTGGCTTGCTGGTTTTGAAGACAGAATTGTTTTTGTCTTTTTCAAGTCCGTTGTCGTGACGCATTTCTGCGCTGCCACGAAGTCTGCCCCCCCTTGCTCTGACGTACTTCATAAATGCGGATGGTTTCCAGTGGCCGGCACAAACTTCCATTGCTCCGCACCTTACTAAGTGCGTGGCTCGTCCGATCCTTGTGGAGTGCAAGGTGTGTTGCTCGGGGTCCTCCCCAAGACTACTATCCGGTCCTCAAAGCACGTGTCCATTCCGTACGGGAAATGATCTGCCACCCCGTGCAAGCCTTGCCTGCAATAGTGGCGTGTCATCCTCCGAATGTGAAAACAATTCAAGAATGCCCGCAAGAATCTCTAGAAAACCTCTAGAAGAATCTCTGCCGCTCCCCAATCTTCGAGGCCACAACGCCCAGTGTCGTTCGCCTGGCCCTTCCTTATTCTTGTCCTCATGATCGTCACTCGTACTCTCTGATCAATCCGCTCGCTTTCAACACGCGGAAGAAAACGTCCCATCTGTCCGTCCTCGTTTAGACTGACCCGGATACGCGAGTCAGTCGCAAAAGGATATACCCCCCCTTGTCAGACAGAAGTCCAAATGCACCAAACCGTTCCCGAACGTCCAGATTTGAGGCCGAGGCTCAACACGACAACAAGGACGACTAGCCCCGCCCTCCGCAATAAAGTTGTCGACCCGCCCCATCTGTATGACCGCATCCCGACCTGCGATGAACATGTCCCAAGTTAAGCCTTTTACTACTGTAAAAAACAATTCCACACCAATTCCAAGTAGGTTGTTCCAAGAACGTGGACGCTGTTCTGAAAGGCTTGACCCTTTTGCTACTGCAAAAAAAAATCCCACACTCATTCCAAGTGGTTTGTCCCCAAAAACGTGGATGGACGCATGCTACGATAGAAGTAGCAATTTTTGGCTTTTTTGTTTCTGAATGACGGGGCTCC
This sequence comes from Laminaria ephemera, assembly GCA_036873875.1. Lineage (NCBI taxonomy): Eukaryota > Phaeophyceae > Laminariales > Laminariaceae > Laminaria > Laminaria ephemera. The sequence goes on along the minus strand of JAYJMJ010000552.1, from coordinate 4,073,068 downwards.
TTAACCCAAATTCGTCGAGATACCATTCTTGTTTTGCAATACAATTTTTTTTGTATACCTAGGCCATGGGTTTGTTCATCGGGTTGCACTTGTTGTTTACTCAAAAATCGGTTTGTGGGTAAAGTACAGATCTCTCCAAGTGAGGAGCCGCAGAAAACAACTGGTGCACCTTTATCGCAGCATGCGTCGATGCAGTACCGAAGGGTTTCAAGGTTTCCCGGCCTTGGGGGCAACCTCCGATTCGCCGATGAGCAAACATTGCAGATCTCTCAAGGGTTTGTAGGCGAGCTCCGTATCTGTGTGGCAAAGCTCTCTGGCAGGCACACGGCGCATGCTACGCTAGAGGTGCACCATTTTGTTTCTGAGGCTCCTTCCTCACTTGAGGAGCTCTATACCTTCTATGCCTCTCCCAAAAAAATGATATGGGGAAAAATAGAAGTGCTACCCGATCAACAATCCCATGAACTAGGTATTCAACGAAAATTATCGCAGAAAAAGGAAATGAAATTCCGACGATTTTGGGTTAAGGAGCCCCGTCATTCAGAAAACGTTTTTTTAATCAAAAATTGTATGTCTATCGTAGCACGCGTCACATGTCTTCGCCGCGCCGGTGAACGGTTCGGGGTAACCCGCGCGGGCACCGCGATTGGCACGTCTATCCTGTCTGGCGAACGATAATCACACGCATAACCTCATTGAGCGGATGCCCAACGCCCTCAAAACCCCGCAGCAAGCCACCGTTCTTCAGGCCCGGCAGTACAGCTCCATTGGCAAGGCGGGGGAAACGGCGAATACCGTCGACCACACGAACCACAACAAGGGTGACGTGTCATAGAAACGCATAACAGACGCAAATAATGTGGTCGAGACACACCACCATAACCACCGAGTTAACAGCCAGCGCTGACTGTTAGATCAGTGGGCTATGGTATATTTCAAATAATGCGGGTCTCAAACGATTTCATCGGCGAGTTCCGTGACAACGCGGCAGTGCTCCGACAGGCGTGGGCGTGGGTCGTGTTGCCGCCGAGTAGGCCACCTTGCGAACCAGGTTGGTGAGAGTTGTCGCCGTGAGGACTGAGGTGACGGGATGCTCGCCGCGCAGGATGAACAAAATAAGGCTTCTCCTTCTTCGCTTATTCGCTCCATAGCTTCAGCTCCTGCTTGGCTGCGTGTTTGGCCATCAGGCTGCGCCATATGGTCGCGAAGGCGGCATTAATGGTCGCTCTGCGGAAACTGACCCGGCGCAACTGAATTGCGCCCTGCATCAATTGGGCGCAGACTGACGGGGAGGCGCACTGGAAGGGTGGGAGCTGAAGCTGTGGTCTTGTGTTGTTGAAACGGTTGTTGTTGTTGATATTGCTGGAATATAAACAAGGCTATGACGTCTGTGTGTATGTTTTCCGATGTCGGACGATGATCTACATCATCACCTCATCCCAACAGCTGCTGGCACTGAGGACGGTGCCATTGTTGCGGTTGCTGTTGAGGTTGATATTGAGGCTGCTGCTGCGGCTGCTATTGCTGCCAAAGATGTCAGGAGACATATCAAGCAAGGGAAATTCGCACGCTGTCAAGAGTGTAGGGCCGAGTGTTCCACACTAAAACGCTGTAGGGTGGTGTCTGCCCAGGCAAATTAAGGCAAATTTGCTGTCTGTCAAGGGGTGAAAGTGCTGTCTCCTGATGTCCTTGGCTGCTGCTGCTGGTCTATGACCGCCAGGCAGATTTTTTGGTCGTGCAGTGGTTGTACCGTGCTGGCTCTCCCTTGAGCGATCTGTTGCGGTACAATAGTAGTCCCTCTATAGCGCCGGTATAGCGCCGGTATGTGTCAGTCGGAAATACCGGCACCATAGCGGCAACCGGCGCTACTCCGCATACTGCCACTACTGTGGGTTCCCCTCTGTGCCGAGCTATTTCACACGCGCTATAACAGGCGACCGGGCGCGAGCGACCCCTACTGTAGGCATCAAGATAGGTCAAATACCAGCTGGGAAGGGACCTGTTGCTGAGGCGCCTTTTAGGGTGCCGGTGGGGCGGAGGGTCTGCGGTAGTGGTGCTTGCGCGAGGGTCGCCGGTGACGGCTGCGTGGCTCCGCCGCCACCGGCTGATGTGGCTGCGAGTGCGGAGTCATTCTAACTCATAGCGTGATTCGTTTCGATCAAGTCCCGAGAGATACTCCTGCTTCAAAAGCGTGGGGGTCTCTCTTATTGTAACTCGACCGTTGCTTTCAGAGATAACCGCGCTTTTGATCGAGTGCAGCGTGTACAGTAAGTCCTACGCTCTATGGCCCGAAATCAATATCCGCCCCCACAGCCTGGTATCAACAACAATAAACGGAGTCCATATTATATCATACGACGCCTGGTATCATATCACACATCAGTATTTTCGCTTCGAGTCAGTTCTTCTTTCAAGATACTGTACTGCTGTACTGCAGGATAAAAATGTGGCAACACACCTTACGCTACGAGGGTTGGTGTAGCCACCCCGTCGCGATTAGGAAGGATCCATCGGTGTTTGCAGTTTGCAGACAAACATGATGGATTTTTCTTGTCCTCGTACTCGTACAAAGTACGTACATAATGATCGAATGTTTTTTTGCTTTGTTTTTTTTTGGATTCTACATTTTGGGCCGCATCTTTTTGTGTCCGTGGCTTCATGTGGGCATGGTGCGGTGATGACAAGGAGTGCGAATGGAAATACCACTGCTACACGGATTGTTCTAGCGGGCGATCGGTGGTTCGATATCTGTATCCTTGAGCTATTAATAGCTGGCTACAAATCGATGTCTTATGTTCATGTTACGCTGGGCTGGGTGCGGTAGAATAACGGCCTCGTTAATTGCGCCGCGTTTTTTTAATTGCGCCGCGTTTTTGCGTGCCCTTCGTGCGAGACGTGCGAGGTGCGACGTGTTTATCCTTCCTTGACACGGGGTGGCTGCTGTATCCATGAGCATGGTATAGCAATGAAGGGGGTCGTGAGTTCCTGTGTGCGGGTGCATGTGCTCTCGGCTGCTTCACTACCACGTAGTAGAGGGGGGCACGAAGGTTCGAGCTGGTTCGTTGAGGCCGAGGTGGGTTTGTGCAAACTGGACATATTTTTTATAAAAAACTGGACACGTTTTTCACGTGTTAGTCTTTGAAACGCAATCATAATCATCTGTCGCACATGAACAAGTCTACTATTAATAGCTAACGTCTACACGCACCCGAACTATCGCAAGCACCCTGAAGCACCTGGCCATGACTCTAGCTACTGTAGTGGTGCTTAATCTCTACGAAGTAAGTATTCAATCAAACAGTACAGCAGTATCTGCAATCGCGTCAGATGACACAAAAAACCCGCACGTCCAAGCTGTGACGGATTCAGGATTAATCCTTCCCGATTGAAAAGTACAAGTGACACCAGGTACATGATGCATCGCCACTACTATTAATACTACCAAATACTACTACTCGCATATACGAGCACTGCATTCCGTTTTATGTACAAGGTACGTATTCAGATACGCATGAGCTCTAGAGTTCCACACGATACAGGACAAAACACTGCAAGAAAGGGTATTCAGCAGGAGTCTCCAGACACACCCAAACGAAGTTGGAAGATGTGGGACACGTATCCTGTACTCTGCCTATATATCGGGGTACCTGTGATTGCCACATGCGGGGCTGACAAATACAGCACGATATGAACGGCCGCGACAGTAGTGGCTACGTGCTGACGCTTTCAATTTTGTGTGGATAAAATTATGACAGATTCAGAAGCAAAACGGGGAAGAATCACAGGAGGAACCGATCAGGACCAAACCCTCGAGGTACGGAATTACTCATAAACAAAAAACGTCGCCACTGCATTTACCAGATAAATATTTATTATTACCGCGTACTATACAGGTATTGCTTCGTAGGCATGCAGCAAAACCTATTGTTTTGGAACAATTCCAAAAACAATTGATTTGTTTTTACCAGCCCTTTTTTTCCAGCTCAACTCATGGCAACAGGTTTTACCCTCGGCGGCCTTCTGGACAAGTCATGTTCACAGGCGTCGTGTTTTCTCCCCCCCAGTACATGCCTTCATTTTTGACTAGCGCATAAATTGTCGAATCCATCACAAAAGTGCGGACGCGGATTCCTTTTCCTACTGGATGCCCTCCCCTCATCCTGCCCACTACCGTATGCCATAATCAAGATAAGATATCACACCCTTCGGACGAGTTTCCGAGCTGATTTTCTCGACAACTCGGAGAGCGCAGACGCCGAGAGATGAGTATATGGAAGGATTTCGGCGAGATATTTCCGAAGCTACCCTTTTCCTTGTTTGTTCCCCACTTGTTATAGAGAAAATCATTTCGGAAAATGATCGTATGGGGTGCGTTATCTTGCGTGTTGCCAGTATACGGTACGCCAACAGCTCAGGCCACAGTCTTCATGCTCACTCCGCGACAGTGGAGGGGCCTGGAACGAGGAGCTTGTCATTAAACTCCATGCCGGCGATGCTCAGTCTAGCTGTCTTCAGCTGGATGTCAGGGACACCATGCTAAGAGAGCAACAAAATAAACCACAAAAGGGTGGGCACGAATTCGTTTTCCTACCGGACACTCCCCCCTGATCCTGCCCACTAAACGCCAACAAACAGCTCAGGCCAATGTCCATGCTCACCACGACAGGGTAGGAACCTGGAACGAGGAGCTAGTGCTCAAACTCCATGCCGGGGATGCTCAGTCTAGCTGCCTTCAGCTGGATGTCAGGGACGCCACTTTGCGAGAGCAAGGGTTGAAGACCTGCACCTTCCACCTCGGCGACTTTGTGCCCTGGAACGGCTACCACTTGGACGTGAGACGATACCGCTGCAACAATAATCCCGCAGTAATTCAAAGTAGGTTGTCCCCAAAAAAGGTAGGTGGGGTTCTAACTGTTCTAAAGGGGTTAAAAAACAAAAGAGGCGTTTGTCAAGTGGGATATCTGAGAGGCAAAAGAAACGCCGAGGGTGGCCTCTGAGAGAATAAATATATGCCAGGTATATTGTCTAGTAGGAGAGGAGAGGAGAAGAGAGGAAAGGAAAAGAGAAGTCCAGGTACTTGTAGTAGGAGAGGAGAGGAGAGGAGAACACCAGGAACTTGGTTAGACAAATAGAAAACGTGTTCGTTCGTGTTCCGTTCGAATGATGCGCGGACTTTGGTGACACGTATCATACGCTTCTTGTGATGTAACCCTTTTTCGGACTAGCGACCTAAAGGCGACAAGTGTGGTCTTACCAACCTTCTAAGGAGAGCGTGCAATAGTACAAGTATCACCATGCGGCGCACACGTTGTACGCCTCCTTCCGTTGCGCTTCGGACACATTCCCTATAATAACCCTATCATACGTTCAGACCCCCGCAGCCCGGTCTATCACACATCGTATACATCGTGCGGCCGATGCTGTAATCGCCACATTTTTCGATGGTCTAGTGGGTTAACCTCGTAACAACTAAGGTCAATGTCACGGGTTCGAGCCCCACCGAGTGCATACTCGTACTCGTAGAGACTTTTTCTTGTGCTAAAAATTGACTTGCGGAAAGCGCGAGAGCGCGAGTTATTACGGAGGACCATAGTAATTAGGACCAAATATGGTGAGTAAAAAAAGTGGAATATATAGGTTTTTGTGTATGTCGTGGGTCCTCGTTACTATGTATGGTCCTCCGTAATAGTAGGCCATGGATTTGTTCATCGGGTTGAACTTTCAGTTCACCCGAAATCAGTTCTCAGAAACAAAATGATGGTGCACCTCGACCGTCCGTAGCATGCCTCACTTACTACTGTATATTCCCCCGTAATATCACGGGGGGGGTACATAGTAATTAGGACCAAATATAGTTAGTAAAAATAGGTAAATATATAGGTTTTTTGTGTGTATCGTAGGTCCTGATTACTATGTATGGTCCTCCGTAAAATAGTATGTCCCCCAAGTATGTCCCCCAAAACTTGGGGGGTGCAAAGTTCTATACGGGACGCGTCCAACGATAGAGAGAGGAGGTATTAATAGCACTTTTTTACGTATTTGTTTCTGAATGACGGGGGGCTTCTTAACCCAAGACACACGCTACGATGATAGAGGTGCACCATTATTATTGTGTTTCTCGGGCTCCTCACTTGAGGAGCTCTAAACCTCATCGTAAAGCTGATTTTGAGAAGAATGAAGAAAGTGCAAGCAGATGAGCCAACCTATGGCCCAGGTGTACAAATCATCATAATAACGCAAAAAAAACAAGAATGACTTTTTCCGACGATTTTTGGGTTAAGGAGCCCCGTCATTGTCATTCAGAAACAAAAAAAGCCAAAAAAAAAAGTGCTACGTCTATCGCAGCACGCGTCCCAAATTCGTAGGAATGTCATTCTTGTTTTGCAATATGTTTTTTTTTTGTGTACCTAGGCCATACCAGGTAGGTTTTTTCGTCGGGTTGCACTTTCATTCTTTCCCAAAAAAAATCATTTGTTTTGGATGAGGTTTAGAGCTCCTCAAGTGAGGAGAGCCCAAGAAACAAAATGGTGCACCTCTCTCGTACTACTATTAGTAGCATGCGTCACGGGTTAAGCGGGAACAAGGTCAGAGCACAAACGTAGGACTACGTAGTAACAGGTTTTCCTGTTTGGTTGCCACGGGCTTTCTTCTCCTTTCTGTAGTAGCTGCTTTTGAGTGATCGACGGATAATAAATTTATGCTGCGCATACATCGTCAGATGGCAAACATGACAATAATGATATCCGCTTCGATTTTGAACTTCCCACTGCTTCAATCTTGAAGTTCGAACTGCGGGGTCGCCAAGAGGCTAGAAGAGCACGGGTGGGGGTCAGAGCACACCCACCCATGGCGTGGGGATGGAGCGTGTATGCGACTTAGGGTCCGAATATTATGAGGGCAGACGCGCGTGTAAAAGTACCAGATACCAGGTATGCAATAAGAGAAGGTCGGAGCAAAGACAACAGGTGGAATAATAGGTCGATGTCAAGCCGGAAGTGCGTAGCGGGAGGAGCAAGGCTCGTACGATAGGTTTCATTTTTTGGTGTTCTTCCTACTGGCTACGTCGACGTGATCACGATATCCGCTTTATTCTTCAACTTCCAATTGCGGGATCGCCCAGAAGCTAGGTGAGCAAGAAGCTAGGTGAGCGCGTAGGGGTGGATCCTGAATGCGGTTGGGGATTGGAATATTAGAGGGTAGACTATGAAATCGTCGGAGCAAAGGCAACAACATGTGGAGCAGGTTGATCTTAAGCCGGAAGCAGATAGCGAAAGGAGCTAGACTCTTGTAAAACAGATTTCCTTTTCTGGTTTCCGCGTGAATTGTTTTTCTTTTCTGTAGTTGGTTATGGGTGACCGACGTTCGAGTGTATGCTGCACCTCGTAGCATGACAAACGCGATAATACTACGTAAACCGTTTCAGACTCCAGCTGCAGGGTCGTCAAGAGGCCAGAAGAAGCGGGGCGTGGATGGGAGGGGTCAGACCTGTACCCATGGCGCGGGGATGGAACCTGGAAGCGGCGTACGATTGGAATACTGTAAGAGAGGGTAGACGTGCGGGTATCAAGAGAAAGTTGGAGCGAAGGTAATAGGTGGACTGGAGTAGATCGGGGTGTTAGTGTCATTCCTAACGAATACAAAAAACGCCAAGAATCGTGACAAAAAAACGTGACATTTTCACGAATCGGGACATTTATCAGGAACCCTGATTTTGAATAGTTTTGAAAATGTCATCAAAAAAATGATGCCATCAGCATTCCTGACAAAAAAACGTTTTTTTTTTAATGAGAATGTGACATTTCAAAATTTCAAAATGTCAGGAATCGTGGTTTTTTGCGTTCGTTAGGAACGACCCTTTAGGCCGGAAGTTCGGAAGTAGGTAACGGAAGGAGCCGAAATTGTACAATTAGTTTCCTGAAGTGGTTTCCCTGGGTTTTCTTATTGTTTCTGTAGCATGTTTATGAGTAATCGACATGCCAATATATTTATTATGCTGCACGTAATCTTGTGGTCAACACACGTAATGCTTCTAACGGAGGGGATCGCCGTTGAAGGAACGGACGTGAGGTCCTTATCGAGGACAAAAATTGATAAGCGTGCTGGGTCACCAAGACGCTAGACGGAGAAGGGGAGGGGTGGGGGGGGGGTGGCAGACCCACGCCCCCGGCGTGGGGGTGGAGCCTGGGTGTCGCTTAGGATTCAAATATCTGAGGGGGTATAGACGAGCGTGTATCAAGAGAAGGTCGATGCCAGGACAGCAGGTGGGGTAAATCGATGTTGAGCCAGATTCCGGAGAAGAAAGAGCTGAATTCCTTCGTACAACAATGTTGAGTTCCTTGTTTGGGTTCCCTAGATGTGTCTCTTTCTTTCTGTAACTATTACTTGTAGTGATTAGAACCTAATACGGTTAGTAAAAATATGTCAATATTCGTATAGGTTTTCGTGTAGATCGTGGCTTCTGATTACTATGGTCTCCCGTAATAGCTGTTTGCCTTGTATGAGTGATCGGCGTTAAAGTGTACGCTATACATCATTGTCGGAAGGGAAGCGCGATGACAATATATTGAAGCAGCAGTACTATAAATGAAAGCATATATCGGAGTATCATACACAGCTTGCAAAAAGACGAGTTTTGACGAAATCCTAGATCTCACAGCTGTTGTAGTGTATTTTTTATTTTTTACAAAAATAAAAACATAATAGACCGTGGGGTCGCCACAACGCTATAGAAAGCAGGGGGCTAAGCGGGGGGGCGGGGGGGGTGACAGATCCTCACTCATCACACCTGGTCGGGGGATGGATGGAGTCTGCGAGGTGCGGCGTAGGAATCGAACATTAGAGGGTATTAGAGGGTAGAGACGACCGTGTCATAAACCTAGGCCGGAGCAAGGGCTATGAATTCATGTATTAAGTAGGTCGCCGGGCCCGTTAAATTATGGTCAATGACCTGGGGATGGAATATTGATGATGGGGAATAGGATATAATACAGCAAAAAATGGAAAGATGTGGGGAAGGGAAATCGGGAAACAGTAGTAGGCAGAGAGTCATAGGAGAGATACTACCTACGAGGTACTGCTTGACGGAAGGATGTTCGCTTTATATCGGAACGGCATCTACACTACATTGTCGGAGGCCAAAAAGGAGTGATTATTATTATTCCATTTCAATCGCTCGACGTTGAAGCTACGGTGTCTGATCTCTGACGGCTGACATAAACGTAGTCGTGTTGTATTATACAGAGTATACATTTTAGTCGGTATAATACACAGCACAAACATATTAAAACTGCGGTATTTATAGACTATATGACGTCATAAAGTATTCTAAGCATCAAAGAAGGAAACGCAACAACAACAACAACAACAACAACAACACCAGCAACAACAACAACAATCAATGCGTGCGGCGCGGGGCAGGAAAAAAAATGAGCAAGTAGTATATATAAGAAAGAACATGCATTTTTTACATTTGATTTATACTGGTATAGTTGAGATGCTACCATATTTTTTTGTAACCATGTCATCATTGTTGTCATCATCATCACCATCAATACTCTTTACCCTTTTATTGAGTCGTTTGCCGTCCGACAATGTGCAGCGTGAGTCCCAAAAATGAAAAAAGAAACAGAACATACTAAAACAAAAAAGTGGAGACAACTATTAATACAATAAAAATCCTCGTGTAAACCCTGGTGATCCAATCACAAAAACGGTCAGAAATGGACACCGTTGACTAAACTCAAAACATCCCATACCTTACGGGCAGGTAATAATGCGATCTAAACACTACCTACAACACCCCAACCCCCCCCCCCCTGTCCGCTCGCCAGT
>JAYJMJ010000552.1:4034052-4063117 GCA_036873875.1 Laminaria ephemera | reverse complement strand
GTTTTTACTAACCATATTTGGTCCTCATTACTAGATTACTCCTCATTACTAGATTACTCCTCATTACTAGATTACTACGTTCCTCCGTAATAGTACGGTAGAGACGCACCATTTTTTTTCTGAGGCTCCTCACTTGAGGAGCTCTATACTTGACCCAAAAACCGATTTAGAGAAATTTAAAAGTGCTCCCCCATAAACGATCCCATGGCCTAGGTACACAACGAAGATTTTTTTTTTTTTAAAAGACTGAATTTCCGACGATTTTGGGCTAAGGAGCCCCCGCCATACAGAAACCGTTTCACTCAAAAAGTGCTACATTTATCGCAGCACGCGTCGGACAAACTACTTGGAATTAGTGTGGAGGGATTTTTTTTTTTCGTAGTGGAAGGGCTAAGTCGTTTGTTGATGATGCTCGCTGTAGTGCGCGCACCTCCGCGATCGGTTTTACCCATCACCCACCACATGATATCCATCAATATCGTAGTGATGTGACCAAGACTGATCAGGACAACACAGTCACTTGAACATTACGAGTGATGCGACGATGACTGATCGGGACAACCACGTCACTTCGCATCACTTGAACATTACTAGTGATGTGACGATGACCGATCAGGACAACACACCACTTCATGTAGTGATGTAACGGTGACTGGTCAGAACAACACATCGCTTGATATATGAACATTGATGTGACGAGGGCTGACTAGGCGGCGCCATGTATCGATGAGACGTGGAGGAAGCCCTACGGCGCAAGCGTGAATCGTATAAACTTGTGTGTTGTCAAGTCATTTTAATCATTTATGTAGGCGGTGCACGAATCAACGGAGAAAATCTCGTAAACAGCAAGTGTTAATTGGATACAGACGCGTGCTACGATACTTTTCGGCTGAAAAGTTTTCTGCGTGACGGGACCTTAACCCTAACTCGTCGGAATTTCGTTTTTTTGGGGGGGGATAATTTTCGTTGTATACCTAGGCCATGGGAGTGTTCATCGGGTAGCACCGTTATTTTTCCCCAAAATCAGTTTTTGGGAGGAGGTATAGAGTTCCTCAAGTGAAGAGCCTCAGAAAAGCAATGGTGCACCTCTACCGTGTGCGTGCTGTGGAGTCAACTTGATTTTTATGCTGACACGTAACCTCAATGAACAGGAAGTCGATCGAGTCGTTGAAAGCATAACATAACGTCTACCAACAGGAAGTGAATCGAGTTATGAAGGCTATGGAGTCTATGGAAGGAGATGCCTCACATAGCAATGCCTTCGACGGAGACGCGGGCGGTCGTCACACACGAGCCTTGGCCAAGCGGTGCATATTTCTCACAGAAGAGAACAAGGTGAGCCTTGTGTAAGCGGTGCCTATTGCTCATAGAAGAGAACAAAAGTGAGATAAAAGGGGACCTCCATACATGAACAGGTATGCGTTCATTACGATGTACTCGTACTATTAATAGTAGGATCGACGTGGGGGGTGCTGGTGTAGAACTAGCATCGCAGACACCAAGAGCGATCAAACAACCAACGATCAAACAATCAACGATCAACGATCCACCATCAAGCAATAGATTCGTTCGCGTAGTTCACGTTTGCATCTGCCCGCTCCTCGCACTCACACAAGCACAACGAAACAACCTCGCGCTATGACGAGCTTCAGCCAGTTGTTTATGCCATGACTCATTGTTGACACTGACCTTGCACATTGTCGGATTGCAAATGAAACAATATTAGCAACAAAGAGCATTAGACAAAAAGCGGTACACTACCCCAAAATACTGAACGAAAAAAACACTGCTTTTCGCCGACGGGGACGTCCACATGCTATGAATAGGTCAAATCGGCTCCAAACCAAAATCTTGAGAGTTGGACGAGAACTCGCATGACCCCTTCCAAACATCGAGCGTGTTTTTTTTTTTTAATCGTGAGTGTAAAACGGATCAACGAGAGTGATCATAAGCGGGGTGTGAGTATGTGCCCCTGTTTTTTTCTTGCTTACGCGGGGGCATACCCCGTCACTTCTACCATTTAATACCGTAAGTTTGGGATGTTCCCCTTTTGGTCATCGCTTTACCCCGTTTTGTCTCGTTACGGTATGGTGTACCCCGGGCCGACTGGAAGAACTGGCCGGCGGGTGACGGTTCTCGCTTGTAGTTGTTGTGGTATATGGGCTCTGGCGCTGCGCGTGCGTACGCCGTACGTGAGGAGGGCGCATGTACGCCGTACGTGAGGAGGGCGACGTGCACCGTACGCGAGAGCGTACGCACGCCGTACGTGAAGGTTGCGGCAAGACTTACCTAGACTATCGTCAATACGCATGCCGTTGGGCTGTTCGGAGAGACTGGGAGAGAGTGGTGGTGAATATGTGAAGAATAGCATCCATCAAAGCGGACACTTCGTGCTGGGCCGTTGGATTGATGTTGACGACCAGCTGTGCCTCGACAACCTCACCATTCGCGATAAGCAGTATCGCCCGTTGTGTCATTTTTGGGGGGTGTACACCGTTGTTTCATCTGCCCAATACTATCTTATAGTACTTAATTCGAACAAAAGATATTCTAACCCTGCGAATAATTGGACGGTCGATTGACGTTTTACTATGAGGTATGAGGAAAGCCGTCTTCCTGTAGTTGCACAAACGTTCATCAAGGCCAGGCTAGGCAGGTTTTGTCTTCGAAGGATTGTTTTGCCTCTAACGCACAATAAAACCGGTACTGTTATTTGTTTCCTGCCGTCGACGCCATTTCGTAACGTATTACAGGGTATTTGTTCGTTCGACTAATGGTAAAAGGTTAACCAAATCCTTCCCCAAACCAAGCCTTGAAAGTACAACAAGTGCTTGTTCCCCGCAATGTTGGCGTAGTGTCTTCGGACACTCTTCTCACCCACACCACCACAAAAAATGGGGCGCGTTTACCTTCTCGTTCTCGTGCCGACAGACACTGCACAGGGTCGCGCAGGATTCCGCGCACGAGCGATGGCAAGCAGCTGCGCTACAGGCGAGACCTTAACCTTTTGATATGTTAGATGTGCACCATTACAGCCAGACGGGCCCCAGATTGTGGTTTTGTTGGATGTGCTCTATAACCACTGAGCTGCCAGTCAGCTTAATGAATATGTTCGATGTGCATCATTACAGCCAGACGGGCCCCACGTTGTGGTTTTGTTAGATGTGCGTCATAACCACTGAGCTATGAGTCAGCGCTGAGTCATAACTTAATGATTGTGGTGCACCACTAACACAATAGAAATGCTGTGGATACAGGTCCAGACGCCTATGCCAAGGTTGGGGGTATAGCCTAGACTATTTTGATAAAAAAAATAATGATACACTCCAGCCGTGAGATAGCGCATTTTGTCGAAACTCATCTTTTGCAAGGTGTGCGTGATAAATCGATCGCGCGTGCTACGGGGTGTGTATGTCTTTATGAAGGATATACAGTACGGCTAGCACGATTGAGGGAAGTTGGTCCGCGTGCATGAAAATAAGCTTGAGGGCTATAGGACTGTATGAAAGTGCTCGTCGTCCAGACACGAACTGCATGCACAAATGAAGGAGCTTTGACCACGGCACAAGGAAAAACAGTATTCAACGTGTTAGCTCGCTTGCCTTCTGTGTTTGTGCCGCGCGGCACAATGAAACAATAAATTAACTTGTTGGCTCACTTGCTGGCTGTGTTTGCGCTGTGTTTGTGACCTTTATGCAGTCCGAAATGGAGAAAATGAAGAAGACTCAACACGTGCAGGCTGTCTACATCCGTAAGATGCAAGCGCTTCCAGGAAAGGTGAGGGCATAAAAAAACAAGATGTAGCTGTACCTTGCCTCGGAGCACTCTGAGGGTGGAAGCATCCAGATCCCACGGCATCCATCCTCAGTACACGTTTTGACGTATTGATAGGGAAATATTATAACAATACACGAATAATATCTTGCAGTTCGTCCTCAACGCTAGATAAGACGCTAGGTAAGAACAGGCTTCCGATACTTTGATCGGCACACACGCTCAATACCGCAAAAACCTCCCCACACTTGGGGCAGTTCATATTATTTTCATACTATGTTCCATATTTATAATAACTTCCCTTATCCCCAGGTATCCGCCTGCAAGTCAACCGTGAATGCTATATGGCATTATACGACCGTCTTTACCCTCAGGTATCGGCATACAAGTCAACCGTGACTATGCAGGAGAAGGTCATTGCCAAGCTGGAGGCGCTGCTGTCAGGCCGTCAACCTCCATCAACGGGAAACACAGAGTAAGAGGGACTAGTGCTATGGTAGAGATAGCACTTTTCGGCTTTTTTTTTGTTTCTGAATGACGAGGCTCCTTAACCCAAAATCGTCGGAATGTCATTCTTGTTTTGCGATATGATTTTTTTTGTACACCTAGGCCATGGGTTTGGTCATCGAGTTTCACTTTCAGTGCACTCAAAATTAGTAAAATTAGTTTTTTGGGTGAGGTATGAAGTTCGTCAAGTGAGGAGCCTCAGAAAAAGAAATGGTGCACCTTTACCGGAAACACAGAGTAAGAGGAACCACGTATCACATGAGTACACCATCAACCGGACCACCTACTACACGAGTACCATCAACCGGACTACCTATCATATGAGTACCATTAACCGGAAACACCCAGTAAGAAGCACCCGTCACATAAGTACCATCAACCGGAAACACAGAGTAAGGACGTGTTGGTTCTAACGTGCTACCCACTGGCCTACTTCGCCACCTGTGAGTATGGGCGGGCCGTGACAAAACACAGAACAGGGCAAACGACTATTAATAATATTACTATATCAAAACTTTTAGCACGCTCTCCCCCGTATCATCTGAACAAGGTGGCCTACCGTATCTGGGTATACCGTATGTTGGCATACGGTATGTCGGCATACCGTATGCTACCATAGAGTATGTTAGCATACCGTGTGTTGGCATACCGTATGCTAGCATACAGTAAGTTGGCATACCATAAAATATGTTGGAACTGCGCGACGCAACAAGCGGCAGAGAACCTATGAGAGATAAGTGCTGACAAAAGCCATTTTCGCTGACGAAAGCAATAATTTTTAACGTCTTCTCCCCACCTCCACCACGTGCTTGCTTCTTGGCTTTGGTTTTAGGATACGGACAACAGCTGCTAGTGCCGAGGACGCCGCCGGAGGAGGTATGAGATTTCCCCCTTCAGACGACCACCGAAGAGGACGGGAGGTAAGATATTCCATTAATATTTTTGCCCTCCGACAATGTGTCGTACACGTTTACCTTTCGTTCCAACAGACGTCGAATAGGAATGACAGACGAGGATACAGCCAATCTTGGAGGCTGGCGGGCGAAAGGGCGTCCGATCGATCGTATAAAACGCGCTTCGTCCGTAGCCCTCCAGATGTGTGTGGCTCGCGGTCCGTTAAGTTTGCACGAAATCAATGCTTGTGCACCAAATCGGTTGTGGTTTTCGTACTTTTACTCTGTTTTGTGTATATATAGTGGTTTTATTTTTCTGCGGGTTCGTCGTTTTTCGTGATTGACAATCAAGCTGCACAATGTTAGATGGCAAACATAATACTAACCCCGTATGCATGTGAGACCGCGAGGACGAGACAGGGTGATATAGTTAGTCTCGTTGTCGGCCAGGCTCTTGGTATGCCGTATGGTGTTGATTCAGCGTAGAAATGCGTTCATGAGAGTAAGTCCAGCCTGCTCAAAGGTTACACAGAGGGGAGCAAACATACATGGTGAGTCGATGCATTGCGTTCGTCGTGCAATACCTTGGTTGCCTAGGGACTATAATTTACAGCAGTTGCTACTACTACCAGAGGGAACCAAGCGTACACGGCGAACCGATTTACTGCGGGTGCCGTGCGATACCTTGATTGCCTAGGATTTAAAACTTACAATTCGTTTGCTCTGTGCCCATGCAACAAATAGGTGGACAAGCTGAGGAAAGAGAACGCAAAATTGCGGTGGAGACTCGCTATGGCAGGCAGCACGAAGCGAAACGATGTACCGGGGCGTGACACGGATGATGTCGGCATTTTGCTGGAGATGAAAGACTCCAAGATTCGTATCCTTGAAGAGCAGGTAAGCGGTGCTTATGGCATACATACCTGGTATATAGTTGACATACCTGGTATATAGTTTGGTTTAACCTCTTGGGGGTTTCAAGGGAAAAATACGTAAAAAAAGACGACCACTAGAAAATCGTCCACACGGTGTACGATAGCTCGGACTGCGCCGGGTTAGGAGGTATATCTGAAGCGAAACGTCAGGAGCTACACCACACAGCACTCGACTGCTACATTCTATTCCCAGACGTCTGATAGGCTAGCACTTTTCGTGTTTTTGGTGGATAATAATATAGATTGGCCCCAAAAGCCTTGGTGTAGTGTTCGGGCATTTTTGTATCAAAGAGCTTATTTCTTGATTTTTAGCTCTTCTTTTACTCCCAAGGATCGAAAAAATCAACTGCACTGCAGTAACTCGTATGATAATTGCTTTCATAGTGCAACGATGCTCTGGGTAGGTATGATAAACCGCTTGTCGCTTTGTGGGGTGCGGCTTGAGCTTTGGAAAATACCTCGCTGCCTTGGCTTTTCAGGGCGGCGTGTACACCATGACAGTACGTACAGTTCAGTACTCCTGGTAAATGCTCCGACGAATGTTATGCTCGCGCGATGATTGGGTACGCTTTGTCACCTTTGTCGCTTTTGTCGCTTGGTTACCTTTGCCGGCAGATGGTTGCGAACGCCAAGGCAGCTGGCGACGAGATTGCAACTTTGAAAATGCGCTTGATGGAGTTGGAGATGGAGATAAGCACTGCCGTGCCTATGCCAGGGCACGCGCGATGATGCCAGCCAGAACCTCGATGCATTTACTGTAATCCTGTATAGATGTTTGGAGGAGATCTGAAACGGCGAGAAATACGACTCATATTGTTTTATCGGTTAGGTCGTGGTTGATTACTTGAAGCCATGCCGCTGTTTTCCTCTAATTCGAGTATGCGCGTTTGGCGAGTTATCATTTTGAGGTATCGTGCGTTGTTAGAGAAACACAATAGAAGCTGTACGACTAGTTCCTCCGTCTTTCGGGACCAACCACTCGTCCCCCCATCTCGACCAAATTAGGCCGAATTGAGTCAATTCGGCGTTAGTTCGGCGAGGTTCTTTCCACTCCGTAGTTGCTTGCCTCCATTTGCACTTGACCATTTTATCAAGAAGCCCGTGTCACTTTCGTTTTGAAGGAGCTTAACCTCTTTAGAACTGCACTCCCCTTTTTGGGGCCAAACTACTTGGGATTAGTATGGGGTAAACTTTGCAGTAGCAAAAGGGTTTATGCCCTTTGACAAAAAAAAAGTGACTTTAGCGACTTGCCCGTTGGTTACCCCACCTTCTCCCTTGTCCCTGTATCGAGCTACGGGATACATGGTACGAGCGTACAGTATGCGAAGGGAGACGCGATTGTGTGCACTTACCTGTCAGTAGTGTCGCGGTGTTAGCAGCTGGCCTCGCGTGTGGTGTAGGCGAATATCGACCGATATACTGTATGCGCCATAAGGGCAATGCTTGGGAGGTTAAGAGTGGGTTTCGAGGGGGCAATGTCGAGTGGAAGAAGGGGACCTGTGTTTTTTATACAGAGAGGTACGGCAGCATGCCTCGACCACCCGAATGTTAATGTAGAAAAAATGACCATGTTACTTAACTCTCTTTCGAACACGCCACAGAGTAAAGTGGGGGCCTCCCAACAGTACCGGTTGAATAGTGCCACTGCTCTTAATAGCGCCGGTGAAATCGCTTGGCACGACTCGAACTTCGTGTGGTAACTCTCTTGTAAACCTCTTTCCAATAGTGCCGGTGCCCTGAATAGTGCCTTGGGCTTGCACATATCGGCACTGTTGGGAGCCACTCACTGTATACACAATTGTCGAGGCAAATCGTGCTGGTATACCTGGTATGATGCAATTGTATTGGTAGTAGTAGAGCGACAGCGGCGTTCGGGTTGAAAGTTCCAGAGATGTATTGGGGGTGCACCAGGTATGTTCGAAGTACGTGGTTTGTTCCGTGGGTAGGAGTGACACCGACACCGGCGAGCGACACCGGCGGGCTCGCCGAACACGGTGCGTTCTAATCGAGCGTACGTGAGATGCCAACGAGAAGAGCGGCTGGTGTAAGGCGGTCTGGCCGATAGTTTCAAGCCTATAAAGACATTGCGTTTTATTTGGGGACTGCACTCTCTGTGGTTGCTCTGACGGCTCTGATGACTCTGATAACTCTGATGACTCTGGGACTCCCTTCTTCACCTTGCTTTTTTTCAGCCCAGACATCGCGTGGAGTTTATTTAGGTCTCAACATCTCGATGATGTCTCGATATCTCGCAGCAGGCAGCTCGTTGTTTCTGCGCTGGCAAACAGGGATAAAACATTTGATTAAGCAACAACTGTGATATGTGGGTGCGGGTTGTATCTGTATTCGAGTGACAACATCTGCTGTCTGCTAGCGTGGCTGTGCCGGACTGCAAGAGAATGCCGAACACAAAAAACAACCAACAACAAAACTGCAACAGGATCCAGAGAACCAGAGAAAGATCCAAAAATCCAGGATATCCTTTCGATCTTGCGATCTTTCGTGCAAGACACACACCATAATGGCGGAGGGAAGACAGCACACACCTCGTACACAACGTACGCGGCAATACCGACAGTGATCTACAGTAACACAGTGACTCCAACGCTTCCCCTCGCCCAACGAGAAAGCGGAAGGGGAGTGGTGGAGTGTGGAGTGGTAGGTGATGGATTTGGCGGCGTGATCTATATCCAGGGTTCCCGAAGGGTAACATATGTGAAACCGATGCGGCGCAATTACGTTGAACGTAGAACCTAGCACCGGATCTGGACAAGGGACTCTCTCCTCTCTCTGGACAGAGGCGGGGTCGGCACCATGAGGATGCCTGACCAAGTGCTCGGCTACGTTAGGTGCTGTCGGTACAAGTAAGTTGCAGGATAGGGCTCCAGTCATGAGCCCAAACCTCGAATGGGCTCCTATCAAGGAAGCAAAATGTCAACGCAAGAGACCGGCTGGCAGGTCAGGCCATACGGTGACTGCCATGGGTCCCAATGTGTACATGTTCGGTGGTTTGCTCGAGGGTGCGTCGCCTGCTGGCCCGACAGATGAACTGTGGCTGCTTACCATGAGCTCGACCGACGCTGAGTGGCACATCTGCGAAAAAAAAGTGAGCAAAAATATCAGTACGCGTATCCACAATCTCTTGTCGTATACCTGGTACCTGGTATCATGCCAGGTACCTGGCAAGGACGTCTGCATCCATCCACAATTAAGTGCATATCAAACCATTATGGGCTTAAATGTGAGGACCGGTTAATCACTTATACCAAATCCAAACGATCCTTACATTGCCGTCTCGCTAGGTATATCGTACTGCTCTATTGGTGGCGTACCACGAGGAATGCCACGCCAGTGTACGTAGTTATACCGGTGTTATGATACCTGCGGGATGTACGAGTACTGTTGTGTAGTGTGCGGTATGTACGAGTACGGAGTGGAGGTAAAGTAAAGTTTACATCGATGTTTGCCCCAACAGAGCCTCTGACACTGATTATGGCGATGACGAGTAAATAGACAACAACAACAACAACAACAACTGCTCGGACGCGCAGGTGGATGTGAGTGCCTCCCGCCAAGTCGGTCCTTCAAGCAGCACTGGCTGTGTTGACGCACCGCCGGCGAACGCTCTTGCTTGGCCTTGTGCTCGATGGAGGCACACCGCCACTTACATACAGGAGAACAGGTATGATATGTGTCCATGCTCCTACCTCGTACTGTACTCGTAGTCGATAGCAGCACATCAGTATGCCGGTATTAACAGTCACAAAGGGTCGAGTGATAGCTCTCCGGCGGAAAACCTAGTAATATTAGATGTCCCTATTATATACATACCAAGTATAATATGATGCCACCCGGACCAACGCCCAGATGGGTAGGGTGACTCATGCGCTGAGTCAAGCTGGAGAGGCTGGAACAGGGGTTTTAGCAGGTTAAATTCCCGCACTGCCTGAGTCGGGTGAGAGCACGCAAGACTCTGGTGCCTATACCCTCGCGAAACCATACGGTAATGACGATCTCTGGGAGGTCTGACTAAGGTGGGGAAACGAACCGGGTTCAAACCGGTACACGAAAACGTAATTATTAGTGTGGAGAGGGGTTTCCTCAGGCTCTCCGGGGCTGCTAAAAAAAAAATGATACCTGGTACAGTACGTACCTACGGTAGACTCTAACCGCCCTTCGGCGAGCCCGTTCAAGGACGTTCTTCTCGCATGCAAACAAAAACGAAGAAATATCTTCACTGGATCTTGTCAGGAAATCTTAAAACTCAAGGTTTTTATCTCCACCACACCGCTTTCTCATCGCTTTCTGATCTCCACAGAGCACTCGCAGAGCCGACAGTTGAACTACCCAAACGAGCTCAATGTTGTATATGAACAAGGTGAATACAACTTCTAAATCTTCTTTACTGCTGTAGACTATACCTCTGCAAGCATACCAAGTACAAGGGGACCGCGCCGGCGGCCTGAGCGGTCGCCGGTCGCCGGCTCGCGTGATAGCAACGTTGTGGCGAAGGATGGAGGTCAGACTTAATGCCAAGACTTGAGAGTGCTCTACACGCTGCCCACGGAGAATACTACTGGAAATAGTTACTGCTGTAGCTACTGATGCTGTACTGATACATATCCTGGTCACCTATCCGACACACATATTATGTGACTGCGGCACAGCTGCTGCTGCTGTTGTAGCTCCTCCTACTCCGCGCGAGAGGTTCGATCGCACCTCCTACCTCCAACACCCGACACAGACGAGCAACAACTACAATAAAGTGTGTCGGGGCAATTTACGCCATTCGTATGAACGTAATTTTTACCGACCTTTACTGACTTTTATTGACCTTTGCTGATGTTAACTGACCTACTTAATATACTGACCTTTTGCTAGCCATTATTGACCTTCGGCGTTTTTGCTTCGCGTTTTCTTCATGTTTCCAGGATACTTGTGATCGGAGGCTTCCTGTCTTCCAGCGAGCGGCTGAATGACGTTTGGGTCTACAGTGTCGTCTCGAGGCAATGGGAAGACAAGACGCCACCTTCTGGCCAACGAGCGACCGTTTTCTTGCCGAGGGGTGGGCATTCTGCTTGTTGCATTGGCTCCCGCCTGTGGGTATACGGAGGGTACGGTGGAGCGCTGTACAGCCGCAAAGATTTGGACGACGTGTGCGTCCTCAACCTGGAAACATGGGTGTGGGTCAAGGTGCGTATGAAAGTGGAGTATTTTCCCTCGTCTAGACTAGACCAACCTCATAGCGTTCCACATCCTATAAACCCTTTCGAGACCCATGTAGAGAGATCTAAAAAACGACGAGTGCGGTCTTATCAAGCGTGTAGTAAGAGCGTGCAGCAGAGCGAGTATCACCATGCTTGCGGGCGTGTCGTACACCTCCTTGAATTGTAGTGCGGACACCCCCGCCTACCCATGCGGTCCCGGCTGCTTCATGTGGCCGGCGCTGTGATCGTGATCGTCACTTTTTTTTTCACTTTTTTCCCCGCTGAAGCCCCAAAGAGGCTAATTGTTTGATAGTAGGCCGCGGTGACGCTAACACGGCGCGTTTCTGTCCTGCCTCTCACCCACGGGATCTACTCGCGGCTTCGTACGCAACTTTTTGTTGGTCGCATCAGGTATCGCCAATATATAGCGGACTCCCAGTGACTGACCTCATGGCGTTCTACTTCCTAGTCATAGTTTGATAGAAAGTTGCGGTGACCACAACACGATGCGTTTTTTATCCTGCCGCTCACCGCCGGGATGTACTCGTGGCTTCGTACGTACGCAACTTTTGTTGTGGCTGCATCAGGTATCGCCTAAAGGCCGCGGGCCTGGTCGGCGATCGGAGCATAGTGCAGTGGCCGTGGACGGCACGATGTTCGTCATCGGTGGCCGTTCCACTACAACCGAGTTCAAAGACATGTTCATGCTAGACACCGAAGTGGATCCCCCGGTGTGGACTGAGGTAAGAGCACTTGGGTCGGAGTCCGTCGGACGACCAGAATCTCCCAAAAAGACCAATACATTATAACGAATTGTTAAAATCATATTCATACCACATTGAATTGAGTTCAAATCATTTTGGGACACACATACACCAACGCCCAACGACAGCAAAGCACTTTAGTTGGGTTGGGTTGGGTTGGGTTGGGTTGGGTTGGGTTGACGACAGTTACAAATATCCATCGCACGACGAGACCCTAGCGAGAGCCGCAGTACTTCTTTTTTTTAATTACAGTCCCGACTTGCGCCAGGTGCACGTGTTGTAGCAGGCCTCAGTCGTTGTTAACGTGAACAACAATTCTTGGGGGATTTTCCACTCCGCACGAGTATCCTTGGTTTATCAGACGCAGTACTTACTGCCTTCTGTCTTCTGTCGCTAGCTATGCAGGATTTGACAGAGTCAATACTTCTTGCGTTCTGTCGCTATGCTGTGCAGGTAGAGCAAGGGGTAATGGATGTGCCACGCTGGTTGCATGCAACGTACGCCGTACAATCGGTACCGCACTGGAAAATCTTTGTGTTCGGCGGTATCGGAGGCGAGATCACGGACGCAAATCGCCAGGGGACCTTTATGAACGATGTTTCGATCTTCGACACGGGGACGGAACGCTGGCTGCGCCCGGATATACAAGGAGATCCGCCGCTCCCCAGAGGTGACATGCAGCTCGAGTACTACCATCAGGTGTGATCTTCAACGAACAGTACGAGAGCAACCCTTTTAGAACTGCACCGACGTCTTTGGAGACAAATTACTTGAAATTAGTGTGGAATCTTTTGTGCAGTGGTAAAAGGGTTAACAATTGTCACGGCTCAAGCTCCTGGGATATTAGAGCGATACAAATACGACACGGCAGCATTTCTTTGCTGTTTGTTCGATTACATTGTCAGAACATCTAAAGCTGCATGGTGGCTATTTTGACCCTGATACTCTTCGTCCTCGTACCATGAAGGGAGGAAAGCTACTTCTGTACGGGGGGTGGGCGAACCGGTGGTTCAGCGATGGGTTCACTCTAGACGTGGGTTCCATTGTCGGCCCACCGTACGCGATCATGGATTTGACTCCGAACAACGGACCCATCACGGGTGAAACTTTGCTGAACATCCACGGCATCGATTTCATCAACACGGAAGACGTCGTGGTGAGTTTAAACTTCCGCCAGGGTTAGGGTTAGGGTTAAGGTCAGGGTTAGCACGGCGTGTGTGTAAGACGTTCCTCCACGATAAGAGACCGACGCCTCCCAAGCCTGGTAGGTACTCTCATCCGGCGCAGCCGTGTTCAACCACGAGCAGCGCTATGGTGTACATTTTTAAGCGAGTAATACACCTTGCTCCTTTCCAGCCTCGCGTGCCCGATTTTCGCATGCCCGATTCTTCGTGTCCCACCCGACGACCAGAGTATCCGAAAGGAAACAATTACTGGTATTTGGTGGTGATGAGGCTCGAACTCAAATATTTTTTGTTGGGTTGGGTACTTCCTTCTTCCCACGAACGCACACAGTTGACGACAGTTACAAATATCCACCAGCGCGAGTTCCTAGAGAGGACTACAGTATCTTTCCCGTGAACATCAGCATTGTTTCGCGTGCACTGTGCACCCCCACTGGTAGAATTTTGTGATCACATCACGACAAGCATATGAACGTTGGTGTGTCCCTTTGCCCTTGTTGCCCTTGTTGCTCTTGTTGCTGTTTTTGCTCTTTTGGCTCCTTCTGCTGTTCAGATACGCTTCTCCCAGCGCAAGCTCTTCGTCGACGTCCAAGGGGCGTTCGTCAACCAGACCAGCCTCACCTGCTTGACTCCGAACTTTACGGAGACCGGCATCCCTCCGGGCACAGTGGACGTCC
Organism: Laminaria ephemera; assembly: GCA_036873875.1. Lineage (NCBI taxonomy): Eukaryota > Phaeophyceae > Laminariales > Laminariaceae > Laminaria > Laminaria ephemera. The sequence continues at coordinate 4,049,176 of JAYJMJ010000552.1, read as the reverse complement.
GAGTTTGTCTTGCGGGCGAAAGCTTTACGACGACGAAGGCGGACTTCACCTTCTTCCCCGTGACGGATGCCAACTACAGCTTTATGTACGGCCCGGGTCTTCTGGAGGAAGGGGTACCCGGAAGAGAAACCACCTTCGTTATCCGGGTCAGCATGCTATATAATATTTATTCGTAGTTTCTCCCGGTGTTGTTTAATCGTTGTCCGGGTCAGCATGCTGTAATTTTACGTAGTTTGTGCTCCGTGGAACATTGGATACGAGGCGATAATCCCCCCCTCCCCCTCCTGCAGCTTTCCTGTTGTTTATTTGTTGTCCGGGTCAGCATGCTGTATAATACACGTAATTTATGCTTTCCCGGTGTTGTTTTTCTCTCGTTCTCTATCCTTGTTGGCTTGACCACATCGGGTGTGCAGTCGGTCTCCTCGCGTTTTAGTCTTGCGCCAGACTTGAATTCGCCACTCCTTGCGTGTGTGTGTCCTGCGTCCTTCTGTCTCGGCTCGCTTGATGGTAGTAGTGAACCTTACGTCCACCTCCCTGCAAAACGACACACTCTCTCCTAAACGACGTATGTCCTTGTCTCGCTTACCACTCACCACCAACCCTTTAGGCACGAGATAGAAGCAATACCTCACTGCCGCCTCCTTTAAAAACGATGTCTTCCCCGCGAAAACGACGTTTGTCTCTGGCTTGCTTACCGCTCACCACCAACCCTTTAGCCACGAGATAGAAGCAATACCTCACCTCCACCTCCTTTCTAAACGATGTCTTTCCCGCAAAAACGACGTCTGTCTCTGGCTTGCTCACCGCTCACCACCAACCCTTTAGGCACGAGATTGGAGCAATACTTCATCTCCACCTCCCAGCAAAACGGCGTGTTCCCTGCAAAAACGACGTATCTTACTCGCGTACCGCTCACCACCAACCCGACACATCAGGCACGAGATGGAAGCAATACCTCACCTCCGTCTCCCTTCTAAACGACATGTCCCCTGCCTAACAACGTCTGTCTCTGACTCACTTACCGCTCACCACCTACCTTGTAGGCACGCGATGGAAACAATAACGACCGCGAGTTCGGAGGGGATGAGTTCGAGGTTAATGTCTATTTTGTTATGGGGGACGAGTACGCCGACGACGAGACGGCCGCGAACGAACAAGATCACGACGCAGAAGGCGCCGCGGCAGAAGATGAAGCTCAGAGATCCAGAATAACCGTGAGAAGAGTCTGTTTTTGACTTAACCCTCGTTCTTTCGGTTAACCCTTGTTCTGGTGCTTTTATCCAATCCTTGTTCTTTAGCTTAACCCTTGTTCTATCATACTGCAAATATGCCTTACTCTAGTTCCAACTAGTTTGTCCCGAAAAAAGAGGATGCACTTGTAAAGGGGGATAATTTTTGTTAGGACGCATGCTACGGTTGAGTTGAAATATTTTTTTCTGAGGCGCCTTACTTGAGGAGCTCTATCCTCCTCCCTAAAACTGATTTTGGGGACACATGAAAGTACTGCCCGATGAACAGTCAAATGACCTAGGTATGCAATGAAAATGATTTGCAAAAAAAAAAAAAAATGAAGTTCAGACGATTTTTGGGTTAAGGAGCCTCGTCGTTCAGAAAACGTCTCGAGCAAAAAGCGCTACCTGTATTGCAGTACGTGCCTTAGTTTCATTTTTAACCCTTGTTCTACTATACTGCAAAAATGACCGTACTCTAGTGCCAAGCAGTTTGTTCCCAAAAAGGAGGGTGCAGTCGTTAGAGCTGCACGTACGTTTTAGGGGATACATTACTTGGAATTGGTGTAGGATCATTTTCCTGGTAGTACAAGGAAGGGTTGTGGGTTGACGTAGCCCAACAAACCGGTGGGCAGCAGGATGATGATGCGCAGGATGACGCACGACAGCGTGTACGGTGGTGCTCTAAATAACCTCGGCGGTGGTTTGTTCGCGAAAGATGCCGCCGGATCCTTACGTGCGTGTAGAGCCTTTCACTGGTTCGGTTGTTCCGCCACTCAAAGCACTATTATCGGAACATCCCAGTAGTTTGAATACCGTATGAGGTTTGAAAAAGAGGCGTAATAAGAGTTTTAGGAGTAGCAGAGATAGAATAAAAGGAATGAGTAGAAGGTGTGCTGTGTTGGTCAAATGCTCTCCCCCAACGACGCCGGTTGTAGATCAGCAGGCTTGAAGAACGGCAGAGCGCCAAGAAAGGACCGGCAAGTACGAGCAGTGTTAGTTGGGCCTTGATCCCTTACGTGCGTGCCGTGCCTTTCACCGTTGCACTAAAACCACTACCTCGTATTACCACTAAAACCAACGTTACCACCAAAACCACTGTTTCCACTAAAACCACTACTACCACTAAAACCACTATTGCCACTAAGACCACTATTGCCACTAAAACCACTATTTCCACTAAAACCACTACTGCCACTAAAACCACAATTACCGCTAAAAAACAGTATTACCACTAAAACCACTATTAATAGGTCCGGCGGAACGAAGACTGTAAAGACGGTACGTACGTCGTTAGCTGGGTGCCTCCTGCCCCCGGTGACTACGAGATTTCTGTCAATTTCAAGGGGACCTTCGGTGGAGTGGCAGGGCCAGTGAGGGGGTCTCCCGTCACGGCCAGATTCCAGAAAGGCCAGCCAGCCGAGAATAACACAATGTCAGGACCGGCTATGATCAAGAAAACGACGGCAGACGTAACCACCCTCCTTCAGTTCGCGACTAAGGTCAGTGGCCTGATTGATACTCGAGGATGGTTGGATCGAAACGCGGGGCCCACCCTAGCAAATATGTCAGGAGACGGCGCAGTTTTGGGCGTCGCCAGTCACACCGTTAGGAACTCTCACACTAAAAATATTATATCAAGTCTAAACCGCCGTCCATCATTGTCCTAAATTGCCTTCCGTTGATATATTTGCACCCTGTGGGCCCGCTCGGTTTTGGGCGTTGATACCGAGGGTGGTTGTCACGGAAGGAATTTCTTTGCCCGGTGGTTTGTTCGCGGGCGCGATCGTTATCATTGTGGTGTGCAATCCGCATGTGTTCCTCGTTACATGCTGTGACGCAGACATTGTCCCGGCTCGCCGGCGAGGTTTTCGGTAACATGGGTATCGTAATCCCGATTAAAGGTTGTGTTAGATGGCTCAAGTGCTTAATTTAAGCCGTTTATGGCTTCAGAGGGAAAAATTGTCGAGAAAAACCTACAATTACAGCATCGACCGCACGAGGCAAGCAGCCCGGGCTTGCTGAGGTAGGGAGGGTGTCCGAACGGAAACGTAAGGAGCTGTGGGACACGCACGCAGCAAGATGACACTTGTTTTTCTGAACGCTCTTCCTCGCTTTCTTGTCGCTGATGGTACCTCAGTGGTCGCTTTAAGGGTCGCTACGCCTGGCCCCCAAGAGAGTTATGCCACACCACATACTTCCATTGAAGACAGCGAGAAACAGGAGGAGCTGTGGCGTTGGCACCCCGAGTTACCTACTGACTGCACGGAATGCTTTTGCTGACGTTTACTTTGAAAACTGCTAGTGCTGGATTGCGAATGCAATTGAGTTAAATTGACACACGACATGTATGCTTAAGCTTTAGTTTTAGTTTTACCCATCTGCCGGGGGATTAAAAAAACAATGCTGTTGTTCAGGAAGCGACTAATACAAATTCCTTGTCCGGTGCGTGCCCCCCCTCAGGCGAAGGAAGGGATAAAGCGAAAGATTGTAAAGGGAGGGGATCAAAGCGAGGTTTTCGACGCCGTCGTGTCCGTCCAGCGGGAACTTATCCAGTTCCACGAGAGGAAAGCAGGCATGCAATTGCTCATGGACAGGAGCCTTGCCATTTTGGCGCAAATGCGGAAGGAACAGATACAGGTAATGCATCTACACCTTGGTGAAAAACATGCCCTACGCTACTTTGGTGCAAAACATGTCTTACGGTAACTTGGTGAAAAACGTGCCTGTGAAAAACATTTACCAACGCTACGTTACATCTGTGGACACACTCGCACTGTCTACCCCTCCCGATCGTACCGAGGTGGCAGAGTTCTATTGTACCCAATGGTTCGGTCTGCTGCCGCGTATGTTGCCATGTTCGCTTTTCCAAGGTGGCTGAGGTTGAAGTGCAAGCAAGCCGAGCAACCTCTTTAATGGGTGACCTCAAGCGAGTCGTGCCCGAGGTTGAGTTGCAGATGGGTCCTCTTCTGAAGGTGCAGTAGTTGATATCGTATAACGTAGCTCCCTATCGTCAGCATTTCCTGTCATGCATTCCGTAGCTCCATACCGTCGATATTTCCGCATCGAGAGTCCCATGCGATGTGCCAGCAGTAATATCATAGCCGACTTAACTATTAATAGTGTTTTTGCTAGTCAGATATGCATTGTTGTTTTTGTCCGGCTAACGTTAGTCGGGTGTTTGATCCGAAGCCCGACCTATCATCGATTCGTGCAAGCGTCCTGTAAGCTATCCGGCAACCACCTTTAACTTGATAATATTTTTAGAAATGTTACACTTGCACTAAACACTGTTTGATATTAATAAAGCGACTCTTTGCTCGTTTACAAGGCGCAAGCTCCGATGCTGAAGGCCGACGTTCTAGAAATGGAAAACGCCCTCCAGGGGCGGTGCAACGCCCTTGCCCAAGGGGACTACACGCTTTGGGCCGTTGGACCCGAGGCCGCCTTGGACATGTTGCGGGTGAGATAAAAAAGCACACTGCGCGTGTGCCTGGTGCTAGGGTAAGGGGGGTGTTATACTAATATACTATCATTTTCACCTGCTCGTTTAGGCCACTGGGTCAAGTGACTCATTACCTCTCTCGAGACAGGAGTTTTTCGGTTTTGTTTTGGCGCAGCGCGTAGCAAACAACCCCCAAGGTGGTGCTCATCGCGAAATCCAAAACCAAAATAGCGAAAACTGCAAAAATATAGGGTAATCACTCTTCCGAGTGGCTCTGATCGGCTGAAATAAAACGACCTAAAGGTGGCCCCCCCCTACCATGGCCCCAGTCACACGTGTGTTACCATTATCCTCAAAAGTGTAAAAAAAAAGTGACGATTACTGTAATACGGCATCGGCCACACGATGTATGATAGCCCAGGTCGCTGGGGTAGGGGATGTGCCCATGATGCAACCAACGTAAGGAGGTGTACGACACGGGTGCAGCATGATGCTTCTTGTGCTGTTGCACGCTGTTCCTGGAAGGTTGGTAAGACAGCGCTTATCGCTTTTTTCGATCGCTTTAGGTTCAGCCTCAAAAGAGTGAATCGTTAATAGCACCCTTGTTTTTAGGCATCCGAATGAAATGGACACCGACACATACGTGGAAGTGTGGTTCATTTTTACCCAACCACCGGAGGATTAATTAAAAAAATGGATTAAAACAACTGATGGCTAGCTTGAGCATGTACTCGGAAAAAATTATGCTGATGATTCTCCACTAAAATTCGTGGAATATTCTGGCGGGTTTTCTGTCCTACTGCGACCGAAGGCTTTGGTTGTCTTCCGTGCTCACGTCAATGCGCACCGTTGTTTTCTCATTTCCGGTGATTCAAGTAATATGTGTTGTGGATAGCATTTAAGGGCATGTAAACAGGTACCATGGTAGTCTATGGTTTTGTGGGTGGCGTTTAAGGGCATGTAAACGGGTAACCAGGTAGTGACTTGTCACCGCATGCGTGCTGGTATCCGTGAACTACATCACCTCATGATGATACCACTTCGTGCGGCGATCGTTCCTAATGTTGCCGGCAGTGCGTCACCTCAATATGATACCACTCCGTGCGCCGATTGGTCCGAGGGATGCCGACAATGCATCGCCTCATTCTGGTACCACTTCATACGGCGGTCGCTCAAAAGCTTGCCGACAGTGCATCACTTCGTTATGATACTACTCCGTGTGCAGGTTGTTCCGAAGGTTGCCGACAATGCATCACGACGCATGCTACTATTAGTACTAATAGTACTAATAGTACGATAGGGGGTGGGTTCACCTCACTTTTCCAGGGTTTCTTCGCTTGGGGAGCTCTACACTTCACGCATACACTGACGAGAAAAGCTCAAGTGCAAACCGACGAATAATCCCATGGCCTACGTATCTTACGATATTTTTGTACAACACAAACGATATTCCAATGATATTTGAAGTAGTTCCTCACTTGAGCCCCGTATGCCAGAATTTTTTTTTGGCCAAAAAGGACTATTACGGGGGGTACATAGTAATTAGGACCAAATATAGTTAGTAAAAATAGGGGAATAATAGGTTTTTGTGTGTATCGTAGGTCCTGATTACTATGGTCCTCCGTAATACCTCTATCGTAGCATCCGTTTTCACACCACACTCATTGTGGTACCACTCCTTGTGCCGATCGTTTCAAAGGTTGCCGACGAGGCATTTGACGTGGAGAGAGAAAAAGCAAAGGAGGCCGATGCATTAGCGCAGGTTTTCCAGATCTCTGGCGACTTGGTGAAGTCGCGTCTACTTATACAACAGGTGAAACCCACAGCCCTTTATAAATACGTGCGTAGTCGCTTCTACAAGTACGAGGCAGGTCCCGCTGTCCAACGGCATGTTACATTTTAAGATACTGTAGCTCTGGCTAAGAACTCGCGCTGGTAGTACTACGGAGAACTCAGGCACGGGACACTGCCAGTCTTCGACTCGTTCATGTGTCAACATGTTGCAGCCGCCACACACCTTCATTGAGGCACTAGATCATGCTACGATAGTTGCCCTTCTACCGTGTTAGTAGTAATAGTAATAGTAGTAGTTTTAGTAGTAGTAGTAGTATTACGGAGGACCATAGTGATGAGGACTTACGATACACACAAAAACCTATATATTCCACTGTTTTTACTAACCGTATTTGGTCCTCATTACTCCTCATTACTATGGTCCCCCGTAATAGTGGTAGTAGTAGTAGTAGTAGTAGTGGTAGTAGTAGTGGTAGTAGTAGTGGTAGCAGCAGTAGTAGTAGTAGTAGTAGTAGTAGTAGTAGTAGTAGTAGTAGTGGTGGTGGTGGTAGTAGTAGTAGTGGTAGTAGCAGTAGTAAGATATCAAACCGTGAAAAAGTGCGAAGCAAACCGGAGGGGAGCAAATCGCACAACTGCAAACCATTTAACACCAGTAGAGTGGATTCGGCGGGCACAGTCAAGGCAGTGTCACATTATTTTTATGTAAACACTTGTCGCTAAGCACAACACACGTTAACTCAAGCACACGATATCTCAAAACACATGTTACTTCAAAACACATGATATCTCAAACACACGATATATCAAACACACTTTATCGCAAACACACGTTATCTCTCGCCATCAGGTTCAAGACCTGTTCGCGTCGTTCACGCTAATGTGGCAAGAAGCTCGCACTTGCAGCGAGATGATCGAGTTCTCCAAAGCCATCAAGTGGAAAGACCTCATTCCGGAAGGCTTCGAGGACACTGCAACCAAACTCATGTCCATGGTACGTACGTACAGAACACCCATACTTTTCATTTGGATGATTGGGGGAGGAGAGGGAGGAGAGGGAGGGCTGGGGGGAATTGGGCAAGCCCCGCTTCAAAAGCATGTGAGGACGAGCTGATCTAACAATTAACTTGGCTAAAGGGCTAATGGGGGGGGGGGAAGGGGGGGCAAGCTCCCCTCCAAGTGCATATGAGAGGAGGGTAAATAACACTGTTAAGTGCGTGTGAAAACACAGTTTACGATTTGATCATCATGTATAAACAGTATACCTCCCCCTCGACGGCTGGTACTCCATCATGCCCATGGTACCCAAAGAGCACCCATACGTGTGCGTGAAAACACGGTTCACGATTTGATCGTCGCATACTCGTATAAACAATATACCTCCCTCCCCTTCGACGTTTAATACTGCAATCAAACTCATGTCCATGGTACGAAAATACCATCCATACATGCGCATGAAACGTAAACAGCAAACATATGCGCGCGTGATACGTAGAGATCACTCAGAAGTGCGCGTGAAAGCACAGTTTACGATTTGATCATTACGTACAAACAATTATCGATCTCGCGGCTGAGTTGTCTATTTTTTATTTTTTATTAAAACAAGACAATCATTTTTATTAAAACAAGGCACCTCTCTCCCCCTCGACGTTTGGTATCGTGTCAATCACACCCGAACCACGGCACCCTCATATCGTCTCCTCCTGCCGCAGGTCAAGAAGCTTCCGAAAACTCTGCACGAGACCGACGCGTACAAAGGCCTGTCCGCCCTCGTGAAGAACTTCATGTCCGCATGTCCTCTCGTGGGGAGCTTGAAACGGTCGAAGTTGTCCCATCGTCATTGGCAAGAGCTGCTCAGTGCAAGCGCCGCAGACGCTCCCGACTTTCCGACCCACAACATCGAAGAAAACCTTCGACTGGAGGTGCGAGGTGCAAATGTTATTGTTCGCCCGAAGGTGTCGTGTCAAAATAGGTCTACGCCGAGCTCTATTTTTATAAAAAATTAAAAATACACTACGTACAGCTGTGAGATCTAGGATTGCGTCGAAACTCATCTTTGCAAGCTGGGTGTGACACTCCGATCGCGTGTGTTACGGGTTGTGCATGCCCTCATGAAGGATATAGGTCGGCGACTCCCCTTAGCACTAGTTAGCACCAGGGTCAACAGTTTGATACGAAGACGTCGGTCTTAATCAAGCTAGCTCTATTTATGGGGTATAACAAGGTTCCCCTCCGGGAAGTTCCTAGGGGAGTGGCGCAAGAACGAAATAAAAGCGTTTCCAACATTTGAGCAAATAGCATAAAATATAGGTTTTGTCATTATTGAACATACTGGCTCCAAATATGAGGAACTTTTGGGTTTTTTAGGGTGTATGATACTGCTGAGACCTTTTTCGAGAGTCTCTCCAGTGCACCCACACATCACACGCTATTTCCCTGCTTTGATCGCTTGGAAATTGTTGCAGACTATGGCGATATGGTGATGGTGATACAAGTGTGCTTTCAGTGTAGCGGCGCCAGCAGGGTTAGAGGCTTTGTTTTTATTGTATTGCCCTGCCGTACATTTTTCGCCAGAATTTAGAAACATTCGACGGTCGCGGCAGGCACGTATGTATATGATAGCTTACTTTGGTTGGAACGTTTTAGGCGTATAGGATTATAGCGCGGATGGGGAGGTTTTGGTCGTCGGCTGGAAGAGAGGGTGGTGGTCAAGCACATCCGCAGAGAGAGAGATCAGGACTCTCACGGACGAGGTTCGGGGCGAACTGCTACTCTTCCCATGTAGACGAGTTTGCCTCGCTTCGAAGATTGACCGGAATGCTATGCTAACGGGTTTCGCGCATATCCCCGCCAGGACTTGATGAGTCTGGATCTGGTTGCGATGGCTTCTGACGTGGAAGCCCTCGCCGACAAAGCCACCAAAGAGGCCCACCAAGAGACTGCTCTCCTCGTGCTAGAGGCTACCTGGGACCGGGTTGAGTTCTGCGTGACGGGCAACAGTGAAATGGAAACCCCGCTGGTCAAAATAAGCGAGGAGCATCTTGAGGTAGGTTGGGGGGGGGGGGGTGTACTCATTTCATGCATGGCCGTAGTCATATGACCATAGACTCTCGCATCCCTACAATGCCGGGTATCTTGAGGTAGGTTGGGAAGAGCGGCTCCGCTTGACGAAATCTGGCCATGAATCTTCGAGTTGATTTCTTGCTGGTCATAGCGGTACCTCGTACCTGTCTAGAGTTGCCACACCACACGTTCTTGTGGATGAAGTACGATCCACCGTTAAAAACGTTTGTCGGATTGATCCTCTTGCTAAAGCTTCATGTTCCTGTATTGCCAGCCATAGGAGCGATGCCTATCTAGAGTTGCCACACCACACGTCCTTGTGGATGTGTAGTACGATCCACAACAAAAACATATTGTCGGGTTGACCCTGGATAAGGCTTCACGTTCCTTTATTGCCAGCCATAGGAGTGATACCTGTCTAGGGTTGCCACACCACATGTGGATATTCAGTACGATTCACGATAAAAAACGTTTGTCGGATTGGTCCTCTTGCTAAGGTGTTCTTCGCTAGAGCTGCAATACCACACGTTCTTGTGGATGAAGTACGATCCACGGAAAAAAAACGTTTTGTCGAGTTAGTCCTTGCTAAGGCTTCGTATTCCTTTCTTGCCGGCCACAGGAGCGATACATACCTGTCTAGAGTTGCCACACCACACGTTCTTGTGGATGAAGTACGATCAACGATTCAAAACTGTTTGTTGGGTTGGTCCTCTCTAAGGTGCTCTTCCCCCCCCCCGTCATTCAGACGCTGGAATCGGATATGCTGGTGGTGCAGTCCATGGTGGCGTCACGCTACACCCACTTCAAGAAAGAGACTCTGGAATGGCAGCGGTCGCTGTCTTTCGTGAGCGATGTCATGAGCATGCTCAATGGTATTCAGGTCAGTTTTGTTTTACCCCTTTATCGTGCCCTGCCCCCTTGTCGCACCCCCTTATCATACTAGCTTATCACACCCACTAGTCATACCTCCTTATCATACCTCCTTATCATACATCCTTATCACACCCCCTTATCATACTAGCTTATCACACCCACTAGTCATACCTCCTTATCATACCTCCTTATCATACATCTTTATCACACCCCCTTATCATACCCCCTTATCATACCCCCTGGTCATACCCCGCTATCGTACTCCTTTATCATGCCCCCCTTATCACACCTCCCTATCACATCCCCGAGGATCCACCTAAGAGTTAGTGGAGTGGGAGTGACTTTGTTCAGCCCTAGCGTGCGGCCGCAATGACGTGGTCGTGCTGTCTGCGCTCATGGCCTCCGTTGCCCCTCGAGCGAGTCAGCTCCGCCCGACCCACCACCCATCCACCGACCGCCCCACCACCCATGCGATGTACCTGGTAGACGCTAGCTGTAGATTCCGGTAAATGTTAGTCCAACAGAAAGTATGGTAGCTTCGAGTCCCGCTATTGCCGTTATTGTCGCTAGTGACGCCATTGTCGGTGTTGTCGGTGCTGTCAGCTCTTTTTCCAAGGACACGACGCGCGGCTACTTGTATAGCTACAGGTAACTCGTTGCGATGCAGCGACCTCCACATCTATCATCATGGTATGAAGTGCGATCCAACATCGTAAGACGTCTATCATGATGTTATGAGATACGATCCAACATCATAAGACATCTATCACGATATCATGAGATACGATCCAACATCATAATGTTTTAACATCTATCATGAAATTATTAGGTTCGATCCAACATCGTAAGACGTCTATCATGATGTTATGAGATACGATCCAACATTATAAGACACCTATCATCACATTATGAGGTACGATCCAACATTATAAGACATCTCTCACGATATCGTCAAATACGATCCAACATCATAACTATCTAGTGGTAGCACGGGAACATCTCGCTGCCTAGCAACCCGTAACTTGTTACGATACTGCGGCGAACACAACATATACGTACGAAGTATATACCGCGTGGAAAACGCCCAGCGTCAATCAGAGAGAACAATTTCGCGCCAGTGGCCGAGGGCTGGGAGTGTTGGGCACAAAGCGCATTTAAAAGTGCAAGGTGGGAACCGAGGTAGATCAGGAGGGTGTGTTCGTTTTATGCATGGCCGTAACCCTTAGGACCATAGACCCTCGCATCCCTACAATGCCGGGACGGAGCACGTCGGATTTTCGTCGACGAGGCAAACATTGCTTGCACCAAGCGCGAAGCGCCGTGAGGTGTTCGGCGCGTCGCATGAACGATGAGCTGCATGCTGCTAAGAACCGCTCGTGAGGCGGACTTCTGCACCTTGTGCGTACTGGTACTTTCTTGCATACGGATGACAGCTTCAAATTTCTTGATTTTTTTTTCCAGGGGGAGGAGGGGAGGCCTGTCATACCTTGTGACTCCGGATTCGCGTCGTAAGAAAAAGCACCGGACAAAAACAAACCAAATAGAAAAATCAAACGAAACGAAACGAAACGAAACGAAGCCGTTGATCTGCGGTACCGGACACTTAATAAGAAACAGAAATACTCATCCAGGCTAAAGACTGTTTCTTATTTGGGAGAGGGTATGTTCTACGTTATCTCCAGGATAACGGCTCCCGGATTTCTCATATTCCTGTGAATATCAGCCTGCCTTTCTTCTTGCCCTGTTCCTTGTTAGGTGTCCTGCACGGCATCGCCCTGTTTCTTTCTTATTAACCTGTTTCTTGTTAGGTGTCCTGTATAATTCTTGGTATGCTGGACGCGTGACGTTTGTGTTGGCATTTTTTTCGCAGCAAATGTGGAGGTATTTGGAGCCACTGTTTATTCAGTCCGACGAGGTGAAAAAGGAACTGCCGCTTGACACGAAACGGTTCGAGAAAATCGACGGGGAAGTTAAGGCAACGCTAGCGGAACTCTGGAAGGTCAAGAAGGTGCGAGCAGCCGCTTTGCATCGCACCACGCGTGCCTCTACATATAGTATTATAGTAAGGCTGCGCACTGGCAGCCTCAGTCAATAGTTATTATACTGACTGTGTCAGCAATCAGTATACTGGACTGCATCAGTATACTGGGCCCGGGCGAAGAGATTTATTTTCTCTCCTCCCGGATCTCATTTTCATTGGTTTCCGTTATGAAATATGGCGTGTTTCTTTGACGCATATACCCGTAATATCATATCTACTACTGACAACCTACTGACAACCTACTGGCAGGCTTACAATCAGTAGATAGACACTGCAGTGCCAGTAAAAAAAAAAAAGTGCCAGTAGTAATGCCCTATAGGCTATTATTCCCTCCAGGATTTGAGAGGGAAAAAATGACAATATCACATATCACTGATGATTGCAGGATCAGCCACACGACGCGTCGCCGACTGCTAGGTTGGGGGGTGCTGCTTTTTATGTCGGACTCCAGTCGTAGGCCCCAAAGACTTGCCCACAAGGATGGAGCGTTTGAACCGTCCGAAGCTTAATGCGGCATAAAACCGAGGTGTTAATATGTACCGGTATCATACGTCAACGGTGTACTTGAACACGACGGGTGATCTCGGCGAGGTGCGTACGCATTGCTTGTTTTTTAGTTTTTTAGTCGTCTTGTCGTGTTGCCCGGCAAGACCTTGGGTGTTTTTGCGTGTTCCGGTACCTGCGCTGTTGATTAGGTTCGTTCGTCGCCGTATACATTGCAGGTGAAGGCGGCATGCAACAAACCGGGCCTTGTTCCCAAACTGGAAATTATTGTTACGGAGCTAGAGAAATGCAAGAAGTCCCTGAGCGAGTACCTCAGGTACGTGAACGACGCCCCCGAAAGTTGCCTCGTCCTTCCTCGGATGGTTTACAACTCCTTGAGCTTTTTTTTTCCCGTCGTCCAAACCGAGGCTCTTCGTCGCGAAGTGGTGTATTCTTATGATAGCAAGGAGAGAAAGCGACCACTTTTTAAAATTGGAACGATGCCACGGTAGGGTGGCCACGTTTAGGCCAAAACAAAACCCGACAGTGACGGAGGTCCTCAACTCCCAAAAAGTACGCAATATCTTTGCGGTGTCATTTGTGCTTTACTATTTTGTTCGCTGCATGCCTTGACCAACCCATGGGGTTGGTTGGTTGGTTGGTCGTTCATCGGGTCGCACGCTTCTTTTTTTTTCTCAAAAAACTTTTTTTGGGTGAGGTATAGAGGTTCCTGGGAAAAAAATAGGGCATTAGGCATAATATCCCCGATACCGTGGCATGGGTCGTTGCCTGTACCACTGCGCGGGTGACACGGTGCGGTGTGTGGTTCACGACCCTAAGCGTAAGCAAACATAACGCTTTTGGAACGCACACGCAGAATGACAGCGTGTAATACTGGCGCCTGGTTGTTCTTTGTTCGCCCCCTTGTGGTCTTTGTTCGCCCCCCTTGCGCAGCGGAAAGAAGCGCGTCTTCCCTCGGTTTCACTTCACCAGCGAAGCGGACCTCCTCGACATTCTGTCCAACGGAAACCAACCTTTCAAGATCATGCCGCACATCGATAAAATTATGCTCTCTACGAAAACCCTCAAACTCGAGACCGTCCCCGGAAACGTCAGCGATCGCCCCCGGGCTGTTCACTTCGAGGCGGGGGTTGGAGACGAGATTATCGACTTCGAGCCCGCCGTATTTTTGGAGGGCAAGGTATATTTGCCGCCATCAGGGATTGTGCTCTGTAGACAGGGACTAGCAGGTATTACTATAGTACAACAGTGATTTTTGCTTGTGTTACCAAACCAGTGTATACTGTACCAGCGTACACACAGGTGTTAATTGCCTGGTCGGTGCTCTGTCAGATATTTTTTGTGTCTTAAAAAAACGTTAATTATCACGATATGTTCGACACGTATTCGACATGTCCGCCGTGTTCCTTCCCGCACGCCAACAAGGTGGTTACCCCACGCGTTTGTCGCAACGATCTGTTCAGGTGGAGATCTACCTCCAAGACGTGCTGGACAGCCAGCGGAAAACCTTGGGAAACACTCTCAAAAGGTCCATCGGGCGCTACCCAAACCAAGCTCGCGTGGAATGGCTCATGGACGCGGATCCGCCCGGTTCGGCGAAGAAGAGTGATCCTGCACAGGTCGGTCACGAAGAATGATCCTGCACAGGTCGAGGGCTGGCTGTTTTGTGAGCCCTTTTTTATTGCTCCCCAGGGTTGTGGTGTACCGTGATGATCTTCTTATAAACAAGTACAGTGGATACCCCGATTTAAGACCACCCCGTGACAAGCCCAAGCAAGCTGTCATAACTATGCATTTCTCTTATCTGTCATGGGTAATACATATTTTTTTTGTATAGAGCGGGAAATGCCGATTTGACCGCTCCTGAGTCCCGAATGCTCTTTATCTTGTGCCCTCTAAAAAACTCGGGGCACTACACACTGTAACACATTAAACCGATCACAATATCTTTTACTGAAACGTGTTGCTCGTGTGGTGCTTGGATATTAATCGCGCGCGTGTAGTACCTCCGTACGTTTTACACGGCAACGAGGAAACAAGTCCAGCAAACGACAAGGGTGGGCGGTGCTTCAACTCACACCTCCTCTCCTCGTTGACTCGTGTGTCGGCGTCCCCGATGGTCTAGTGGGTTAACCGCGTAACCACTAAGGTCAATGTCGCGGGTTCGAGCCCCCCCGA
>JAYJMJ010000552.1:3995798-4011221 GCA_036873875.1 Laminaria ephemera | reverse complement strand
GTAGTGTTAAGGCCATAGACCCTCGTGTCCCTACAATGCCGGAACGGAGCACGTCGGGTTTTCACCGTGGGGGGGGCTATGTGACATCGCCACGGTAGATAGGTAAACAGTGCGCGTCGACAGAAGCTTGTGACCGAACGAAACATGATAGCCAATGTCATTTATATGCCGCTGATTTTGAAGCTTCTGTATCTTGAAGGGTGTCTTTTCTATTGTACACAGCTTCTTCAACCCCATCGTGAAGCTGCTCACTAAGGTACTCTGTAGTGTGGTGGTAACCGACAAGCCTTGTTAACCGCATTAGGATGATAGTTGTGGGTTAACTACATTTCTGTGTTGAGGATACGAATTATATTTTGATATTTTGAGCAAATTTGATGGGTAGTAATGCTCGATATGTTTGCTTCCTTGGTTTTGCAGGAATTCAAAGGGGCCGTGGACGACGGGTCTGTGCCGGAAGTTAACATCCGAGAAGTCAGGCCATTCCTCGATCTCGAGCATTTCAAGGTCGAGGTCATCGAGAAGAGAAACTCCGCGGCTGCAGGTCTTTGCTCCTGGGTGCTGAACATTGTTCAGTACTACGACATCGTCCGCACTGTGGAGCCTAAGCGGCGTGCGCTGCAGGAAGCCAACGACCAGCTCGCAAAGGCGAACCTTGAGCTCGGGGAGGTGAGGTGATCGGCCGAAGATAATATACAGCAGCTTGCAGTTTGGGTGTTGAACGATCCAAGCAGAAATTACGATGAGCCGCTGATGAAGGCAGCCACAGGGGTGCACCTCTTTATATCTTGTTAGAACTGCACGCACGTATTGGGGACAGATTATTAATGCTTGAAATTTTGGTTCGAAGTTGTCTGCAGTGGTGTGTTACTTGGAAACCTTACCCTGGTCATCTCCTAATTTAAAGTTGGTGCGGTGAAGTGTCGTTATACCCTGTGTCCTCTTTCACCGTCGAGAGCCTGTCGATTCAACCCGATGCATGTTACCTTAATTTTGCGCAGTGAAGTGTCGTTACAACCGGTGTCCTCTTTCACAGTTGAAGTTGTCAACTCGACTGACATTTTTAGCACGTGTGTGCAGTCGCTGCTAAACAATGATCACGACAAGAGGCTGATGTTGCTTACCCGGTAGTTCTTAACACGGTGCAAGACTTCATACGGGAACTGTCACCCAAATGTACCATTGACGCATCTGTTGATCATGTCTCACAACTTCCACCACATATGTACGGCAATGCATTGTACTTACTGCACGGCTCCATTAATAGGTGACATCGCGATTGGCACAGCTGGAGGCGACGCTGGCGGTCCTAAATGCCGAGTACGAGAAGGCCGACAGCGAAAAACAAGAGGCGCAAGCCACGTACGAGCGGGGCAAGACCAAGATAGAGCTCGCGAGGCGACTCGTGTCGAGCCTGGGGGGCGAGACGGAGCGGTGGGCGACGGGGGTAAAAACCTTGTCGGAAGAGAAGGAAAACCTTGTCGGCGATGTACTTGTTGCAAGCGCATTCCTCAGCTACGTCGGTCCTTTCACCAAGTCGTTCCGAGAGCAGCTGGTCAAGGATCAGTGGCTCCCGTTCATGGCAAAATCGGTTAATAACGGACCCATGCCGATGAGCCCGGCCGCTGATCCATTGCGAATCCTGAGTGACGATGCTGAGATCTTGAAGTGGAATACCCAAGGGCTGCCGGCCGATCCCGTATCGGCAGAAAACGGGGCCATTGTAGATAACTGTGCAAGGTGGCCCCTCATCATCGACCCTCAGCTTCAGGTGTGATTGGTTCCCTTAGGTCACATCTACATTTCGTTTTGATTTGCAACGCGCTATTGCTAAAACATCTACGTTTCTTTTTTTTTTTCAATGAATTGTTGCTAGCATCTACGTTTCGTTTTGATTTGCAAGGGGTTATTTGTAGGGTATGGTAGTACGCGGGGTATAGTCGGCAGGGATCATCACGAAATCGATTCCCACTCCTGTGTTGGCGACTAATAGCTCTGGTGTTGATATCAACCACTAACTAAAGTTAGACCCATGCACGCCTCCTTACCAGGGAATAATCTGGCTCAAGCAAAAAGAGGCATCCCAGAACCTGCAAATCGTGCGCCTTGGGCAGAAAGACTTACTCCGCAAGCTTCAACAGGCCATGGAACGAGGCCATGCCGTCATAATCGAAAACATGGGCGAGACCATCGACCCCGTGGTGTTGCCTGTTGTGACCAGAGCTTTTGTCAGAAGAGGGAATCGCAGCATCATACTTCTGGGCGATGACGAGGTCGAGCAGCACCCCGACTTCCGGTTGTTCTTGCACACCAAGCTCTCCAACCCCCACTTTCCCCCCGAGGTCCAGGCAGAGACTACGGTGGTTAATTTCATGGTCACTCCGGTGGGGCTGGAGGATCAACTTTTGTCCGTCGTCATCAAGACCGAAAGGCCTGATTTGGCGGCGCATAAGTCAGCCTTGCTCCAGCAACAGAACCAGTTTAAGGCACGTTTTTGTTTTGACCGGAGTTGCATCTGTTCACTATGTGTTTAGGCCGCCAAAAGGCCTGATTTGGCGACGCAGAGCTCAGCCTTGTTCCAGCAACAGAACCATTTTAAGGCACGATTCTGTTTTGGCCGGAGTTGCCTGACTCCGTTCATATGTGTTTGAACCGAATTCCTTTCCTTGTGTTGCACGTCATTGGCCACGTTTTTGACCGGAGTTTTTGGCCTCTGTTCAGGTGTTTGGGCCGGTTTCTCTGCCTTGCTTGCACACTTTATCCACCACCTTTGCTGCTTGCTCTCGTACCGGCATGACTCACCATCGGAAACGTTGAGCGGCTTGCAATTGCATCAGGGTTAGCATATACCTGTTGTAGTGTAGGCCAAGGTCCTAGCTTTATAAATCCATCGGTATCTTCGAGCCAGTTTTTTCTTCTCAGTGCGGGATATAATAGTGGTATTCATTCGAGGTCCCTCTTATCTCCTGCGTTCCATGGCGAAGCTTGGTTTCATTTGAGTTGTGATAAAGTTAATCGGAGTCGTCCTAGTACTGCCTCTTTATTAACATAGGGACTAAGGGATGTTTGCATTTCTCCTTTGTCGACTGGACAACACAACCGGATAACTTACAGTAAGTAGTATGGATTTTGCTGCACGTGCTAGAGCATCATACTTCGGCGATAGACGTTACCTGTTCTAAATTGTTAATTGCACCCCCCGGACACAAACTCATGCCTTTCGAAACGGTCCAGATACGAATACGAGAGCTAGAGGATGACATCCTTGTGCGCTTAACGGAGTCCTCCGGCGATGTGACTGAAGACCGAGCTCTAGTCGAAGGGCTGGAAGAGTCGAAAAAACTCAGCCAAGGGATCACCCAAAAGTTGGCGGAGATGAAGGTTTGCGCATATGATTGTCACTAGTCGCTACCGATGCAAGGGTACCGTCCGTATAGACTTTATTATTATTATGGAAGATGTTACCAATTAGACCTCTCTGTCTTGTAGTTTGTGACCACAGCGCTTGTCTCTCTAGGAGGAGGCATCGGCACGGACACTGGTGTGCTGGGTGTAGATTGGTGGAAATATAAGTTTAATGCGAAGAACGCACACACACAGACCTGAACGATATATCTCCGCACGTGACGGCATTAAATCGACATGATCTTTCTCGACGAAAACAAATCGGATTCCAAAATTTCTAATGTTTTCAAATGCGCTGCGAGCCCAGGAACACAGCTGCCAAACTTGGAGTCCTAACATGTACAAATGATTGCGAAAATACGAATTACGCGAATGTTACGTACAAATACAGGTGGACCAGCTTCGATGCAGGCGTACCATCATATGCGAGAGAACGACCTATTTGAAAGAATGCGGCCATCTCTCGACAGGTTGAGGTTGCGAACTCAACAAGAAAATACCCCTACTTATTTAGTGAACCCCAAAAAATGCTGCAACGTTAATGGTTCCTACAAAACAAGCCTACTTCAATAGACTATAGACTGAACACCAACACGTGCTGCAGCGTTAACGCTTCCTAGGAAACTCGCCTACTTATTGAGTGAACCCCCAAAAATGCTGCAACGAAAAGTTTCCTAGAAAACACGCCTGCTTATAGACTAAATACCAACACATGCTGCAGCGTTAACGCTTCCCGGAAAACACGCCTACTTAGTGACTGAATACCAAAACATGCTGCAACGTTAGCGTGTCCTAGAAAACACGTCTACTTATAGGCTGAACACCAACACATGCTGCAACGTCATCGTTTCCAAGAGAACAGGCCTACTTCTAGACTGAACACCAACAAATGACGCAACGTTACGAGTAACGTTTCCTAGAATTTACGCCTACTTCTAGATTGAACACCTGCTGCACCGTGATTTTTTCCTTTACCAGTTAGCGACGGAGAAAATCAACTCGCTCTCCGAGGAGTACAGAGATGTGGCCCGGAGAGGAAGCCTGCTCTACTTTTTCATCGCCGATCTTCACAAGATCAATTCGCTCTACGTATACAGCCTCAACGCTTTCGTTGCTATTTTTCAGGTGAGACGAGTGCAAGCCTTGCGTTACCCCCCCCCCCCCCATCCCCCATCTCCGGCTATCCTGGGAGACAGATGGTGGTCACAAAATGCGAAACAGGAAGAGGGTAAGATATGCAAAAAGTTTAATGTAACATATAGTCTATACTATTTGGAGAAAACGCAATAAGTGCCCGACTGTTTTTTGTTGCCTCTATTGGGAGTAGGGACAGTTCTCCGTCAGGCGAGGGATGCGTGGTCAATGATCAATGACTAAGGGAAGCAACAAACGAGTACCCCCCCTCCCCCCCAACGCACACCCCCCTGCGCTGCTGCTGTTGCTGCTGCGTTGCTGGGGTTGGCGTCGGTTGGCAACGACGCTGTGATTTACGCCTCTCACTTCGTGAGCTCGACAACCAGGGTACCGTTTTTTTTCTCGTTTTCTTTTGGCGGTGAACGAGATGGTGGTCGAGTGAGATCATATTGCGCGGGGTGGAGGGAGAACCCTAACTCCACGCAAGGGGGATGATATCACGTAGTGTGTATATGGTAAGGCACCCATCAGGCAGTTGCATAGTATCCCCTTTGCTGTCTCTGGAAGTAAGCGGCTACATCACGTTGTTTTTTAATTCTTTCCAAGCTGTCATCCATATGCAACAAAGTACGCACAAGGTGCCGAAGTCCGCCTCACGAGTGGTTTTTAGTAGGATGCAGCTCGCCCTTCATGCGACTCGCCGAACACCTCACGGTGCTTCGCGCTTGGTGCACGCGATTTCTGTCGGTCGGTGAAAACCCGACGTGCTCCGTCCCAGCATTGTAGGGATGCGAGAGTCTATGATCATACGACTACGGCTATGCATGAAATGAATACACCCCGCCCCCACGCACACAGATCATGTTTTCCTTTCGTTCGTGCAGTCGCGTCAATGGAAAACTTCCTCTGCCTCACAAGTAAACTAGTGTTACGTTTACACAGGCCATGTTAAACTAGTGTTACGTTTACACAGGCCCTTAACCATGTCCGGTGCTTTTTCTTCTTTTTTTAATCTTTGGGCATTTTTTTGGTCGAAAGCACAATTTGTTATAACTCGGCGGGTCGATAATGCTATGAAGCTATCACGCAAAGCAAGCGCATCCTACAGACTATAAACATAGCACTGCACGGAAGATTATGACATATAATAGTCACACCACCTTCATGCTACAGTATTAGCTATGCTTGACTGCTTGTATCGAAGTGATTGTAACGGTTGTTCTACATTTCTGCCCCTTGACTCCCCCCCGCCCCGCCCGTAGTGTGGAATCGACTTGGTGAATGAAGACGCTGGACGGAAAACGAAGGGACCGCGGGCCAGAGAAGAAACAAAACCCCGTAAACAGCGGCAGTCGGTCGTGCAGCCATTTGGGTGGAACGAGGTATGATATCATAGCATACGGTACATGTTGTCTTCCTTCCCTGCATACTGTTTAAGCAGCGATACATTACATTTGCCGGAAAATCGTTATTTGGTTACATTAGAAAAAACGTTCACGGTGTCTATTCGAGTAAAACTTCATCTTCCAAACGGACAGCTTGGAGGTTTAGCTCATTATTATTCTATCATAGACTACCCCAGTAAACTGCGGAATAATACTCGTAGGGCTTTTGACATGTACTACCCTCGGCTCTGATTTTTTTTCGCCCCCCATCGCTTTTACTTTCCAGCTCAACTTGTGGGAGGTAATACCCTCAGCGGCCTTCCGGACATGTCATGGTCACCGACCCCCCCCCCCCCGTGCTTGCGTTCATTCTTTATCTCGCGTAGGGTTCATTAAGCATTCCTACTGCTCGTCAATTTCCATCGA
Source organism: Laminaria ephemera (assembly GCA_036873875.1). Classification (NCBI taxonomy): domain Eukaryota; class Phaeophyceae; order Laminariales; family Laminariaceae; genus Laminaria; species Laminaria ephemera. The sequence continues at coordinate 4,004,871 of JAYJMJ010000552.1, read as the reverse complement.
GAAGTTGAATCTGCCGGCATGCCTTTCACTCGATATCAATCGAATTTTGCTTATGCCGGCATGTTTTTCACTCGCCTGTTTTTTAGAATATCATGAAGCCGCCGACGGAGCTGAGCGAGGAAGTGGTGCGAAAGAGCATTGTGGGTGTCGATGCCTTTTTGCGAGTTGAAGACGACGAGAGCACCGCTGCGCAGAATGTGGTGAGTCATGTTATTATTATGCTGGCCACCCGATACTGTGCGGCGTTAGTGTCAACTGTAAAACGTGACAAACAAGAAATTGAAGACCAAATGTCATGGATGCGGTAGAAGTCGGCATAGACTGTCGTGATACTCTCCGCGCTAGTTGCCCGTCAACCTTCCAAGGGTGTGTTTAGTAGACTACTTCGTATACGCTCTGGGGTACCCGGGTGCCAAACCTGGTTAGGTTGAGTCATACCCGGATATACACAGTGATAGATGCCCGGGCACATCCAGAGTAAATACCCTACTAAATATACCCTTGCAACCTTCCAATACTTCTCCAATATTTTTGAGCCAATACTCAACATACCCTTGCAACCACACAACACTTTTTCAATATTTTTTCACCTTGGCGCAGAATGTGGTGAGTCATATCATGCTTGCGGTACAAGTCGGCATAGATTGTCGTCACACTCCCCACGCTATATAGATGCCCTTCAAGCCTTCAAGGGTGTGTTTAGTAGGGCATCGTATACTCTGGGGTACCCGGGTGCCAAACCGGGTTAGGTCGAGTCATACCCGGGTATACCCTGAGTAAATATCCTACTATACTTCCCCTTGCCACCCTCCAATACTTTCTCCATATTTTTGACTCATTAACTGCCAAATCGGGTTAGGTTGAGTCATACCTGGTATCTGGGTAGATACCCAGGTAGGTAAACCCAGAACAAACACCCTACCAAACATATCCTTGCAACCCTCCTAAACTCACTTTTTCACTATTTTTTACTCATGAACTGTCAGTCATTAACTGTCGGTTGTCCTGCTCGTTTCGCTCCAGCTCTTGTCGAACATTCCCAGCCTTCAAGCGCGCGGTAGAACTCGTCATAGATTGTCGTCATACTTTTCCACGCTAGATGCCCGTCATCCAAGGGTACGCTTAGTAGGGTATAATATACTCTGGGGTACCCGGATGCCAGACCTGGTTAGGTTGAGTCGTACCAGTGGGTACACCCAGAGTAAATACCCGACTAAACATACCCTCGCCACCCTCCAATAGTTATTTATGTCAGTGTTTTTGACCCATTACTAAACATACCTCTGCAATTTTTTTCCAATATTTTTGACCCATTATCTGTCGGCCATTAACTGTCGGTTGTCCTTCTCGTTTTTTTTCTCCAGCTCTTGGCTAAGATCCCGAGACTCCAAGCCCGAATAACGCTGGTGGTGTTCAACTACATCAGGCGTGGGCTGGTCGAGAAGGACAAGCTTATTGTCGCAAGCGTGATGGCCCTTAGAATCTTGCGACACGAAGACAAGTACGGAGGGCATCGGACAGTCGAGGCCTTTGTTTCACCCAGGCCCGCCGGAGACTCGGCGGTATACCCAGAAGAAGCCCGCAGGTGATGGCCGTCTCGTTTTAGTTTAAGTAGTAGTAGTAGTAGTAGTGGGGATGTTATAGCATCATTTTCTTTCCAAGCAGCGTAACAAACGATCGATGGCGGCGTATTTCGCGAAACGATAGAACACAAACGCTTGAGACTTGCAAATCAATAGTGCAGTCACCACAGTAGTATCGCGAGTGGCCCTGACCCGCTGAAACAAAAGGCCCTAAAAGCGCCTACCGTACCAACTATATACACTATTACACATTATACACTATATAGTATACAGTGTACAGTAATTGGCGCGATGCTCGGTCGATTGGTCGATTGCCTGGACGTTTTCTTACTCTCGTCGTTCGCCAAAAGGCACCACTGCTGTAACTGACCGCTTGATTGCGTTCAGTGACCTTTCAAGAAATTCACACACCATCCGTTCACTACAGCGCCGACCGGCTCAAGCGACCGAAAGCGTGTGTGTGTGGTCCGACGATATATACTGTACCGGAAACAGAAATACTGACCCGGGCTACACCATCTTATTTGGGAGAAGGTGCGTTCTACATTAACTTCAGTAAAAAACTCCCGGGTTTCTTATATTCCTGTAAATGTCAGCCTGCCTTTCTTATCACCCTGTTTCTTATTAGGTGCTCTGTATACGAAAAATGAATTCGACATATGCATCGTTTCTGTGTATGTACGGGTAGCCACTGAAATGTTGCACTTTCCGTACGCCGTCGACAGCTCAGCTTAGCCCGAAGCTTCGTTTTATTATTATTGCTGTTATTTTTGCCATCCTCTAATGAACAGCATAGTAATCTTCGACGTCGATCACTCATAAACATAAACATTTCCAGAAAGTAGAAGGAAAACCAAGGGCAACCCACAAAAAAGGAAACCTATGCACGAAGTCGACCTCCCTTCTGTAGGTACCTACTCCGGCTTAGCTCTTCGTTTTATTGTTTTTGTTGTTTGGGGTGGCAGAATACTACCGGAACACACTTGGAAGAGCTTCTTAGGCCTCGAGCTGCTTGGCGAGGACGACGCCATGTTCCAAGAAATAGGGGCCAAATTTGTCATGTTTGCCGAAGAATGGGCTGATTGGTATCAAAGTCCTTGCCCTGAGGAAGAGAGTCTCCCGGGAGACTTTGTCACTGCGGGAGAAATGCAGACCCTCTGCATTGTTCGAGTTCTGCGCCCGGACAGGATAACGTTCGCCCTTCGAAAATTTGTTGCGGGTTTCTTGGGCGAAGACTTTGTATCTCAGCCCCCGTTCTCCATGCGAAGTGTCTACGAAGATAGCTCGGCGTCTACCCCGATCTTGTTCCTTCTGTTTCCCGGGGTTGATCCGTCTGCATGGGTGGAGGACCTGGGACGGGAGATGGGCATCACCAGCAGCAGCGAGATGCTGTCCAATACTTCCATGGGTGAGAGGGGGAGCGAGTAAAAGTGTGCCCTTCTTTGTGTTGTACCAGTCTGGGGGGAAATATAAGGACCCACGGGGTACTCATATTCATACCAAGCGGACCTTACATTTACGCCTAGAGTGGTATGTGCGGAGAGAGACCCCTCCGATAAAATTGTGTTTTTCACGAGAACTATTAATACCTGTTGCAAAATAAACGACACTAACGTCGTGTTGTTATTGTTGTTATTGTTCTCACATTAACTTCATCATCGCCACAATCTAGTCCGAGGTCGCAGGACAGGCAGCCTCCAATCACACTGGAGTGGAAGAGTACGACCTCTCTTCTTGCGACTCTTCCCCATTGTTTTGCTCGCGTACTGTGCTGTATGTCATCCGCAGGCCAGGGCCAGGAGTCGAAAGCGGAGCGTACGATTGGAAAGTTGGCGCGTAAGGGTGGGTGGGTCATGCTGCAAAACGTGCACCTGATGCAGTCGTGGTTACCTACACTGGTCGTGACGCTGGAGGGTCTGAGTGGCAGGGTGGACCCGTCATTCCGATGCTTCCTCTCCGCGGAGCCTCCTCCCCTGCCCACCATGCAGAACATGCCCGAAGCCCTACTCCAGGTAAAAGCGTAGCTCATACACTCTTACCGACGGTGGTTGCGGTGATCAGGAACACACTCATACAAAAAAATCATGTCGCACGATTCTTGGATATTTCGATCTCCAGCCGAGCCATTGTACACTGTACATGAAGTAAATCAGGTTAACCATATTCATAAATACCTGGTACTTTATACTTTATACTTTATACCAGGTATCCCTTTTGGGGAACCTCCGTGTAAAGCGACCTAAACGACGACGAATTCGATATTTTGAAGCGTCTAGGAAAGAGCGCGTGGCAGTAGGGGTATCACTGTGTTGCACACATGTCTCACAGCTCCTTACATTAAGGTTTCAATACACACCTTATCATACCTTATCATACCATCACACCCCCGCAGCCCGGTCTACTTCTTCGCGTGGCCGATGTGCTGTACCATAATCGTCACTAATCATAAAAAGAACAACACTTTTCCCCTCTATAGCCCAAAGGTGCTCATGTCTAGTCAATACATTAATCAATAGTACGTGCTTGTTTTTGTTCCTTTGACCGTCTGTTCCCAGTCGTGCCTCAAGGTAGCCAACGAAGCACCGGCCGATCTGCGGTCAAACCTCAAGAGGTCTTGGGCAATGTTCGATCAAGAAAAACTAGATTCCTGCACGGCGGGCAAAGAGTTCAGAGCCTGCCTCTTCGCGCTCTGTTTCTTCCACTCCCTGGTTTTGGGCCGTCGGCGTTTCGGGCAGCTGGGGTGGTCCCGTTCATACGGCTTCACCTCGGGGGACCTTAGCATATGCGCCAACATCCTTGAAAGCTATTGGGAGGCGTCCGTGTCTGTTTCTGGTCGCGGCGCCCCCTGGCAAGAGTTGCGCTACATCTTCGGAGAGATTATGTACGGGGGGCACATAACTGATTACTTCGACCGTCGGGTTACCACGTCTTACCTCGAGGTGAGCCTTAGCGCGAACAGTCTTGTCTTTGGGTCGTGTGGTTGATTCTGCAGTGGGATGGTTTTGGTGGTCGGCTACTCCCGTCGGCGGTGCCGAGGCAACAATAACGTTAGAGTTAAGACACGGCTATACTGCACACATAAATCGCACGAATACGTTTACCATTGCTAATAGTGCGTCGACATTATCAGATATAGCATTTGGGCATGGGTAACATTAGCGCACAATACGCGTAGCGCCTTTTCGACACCGCCATACTGCACACAGATCTTGCGCGTGTTAGCAGTGCGTTGACAACTTGTCACAGTTGGCATTTGGGCATTGTCGTCATCGGCTACTGCTCGGTCGATTTCATCTAAGGCAAAAAACGTATCTGATATATATATACCTGACTGCAGATGAATGGTGAAGACTTATTTCTTTGCGGATCTACATACCGTGAGAACAATCAAACTTGCTGCACCTCCTTAACACCACCGGCGTTACAAAACCGTCCATACTGATCAAGTGATAAGCTCCACGATCCCCCTATTAATAGTGCTTCGAGGTATATATGCACCACACAGGATCGCAGCAAACCTTACTGTAGCTGCGCGAACGCCGAAAACATATACAGTACTGTAGTAAAATCTGTGTCGAATATCGCTATGATACGCGCAACACATTGTAAAAGCACGTTGCTCACACAAGGGGTAATCACGTTATCACACTGTGTCGTTGGCAGGACATATTTGACGAAGGGCTCCTTGCGGGGAAACACTTGGCACCCGGGTTCCTTTCTCCCGAGCCAGAGGGCATGGACCATCACATGTATAGCATGCACATCGAGAGGTCTTTGCCGGAAGAGACGCCGGGAATGTTCGGGATGCCGGCGAATGCAGAAGTAGGATATTTGACCACTGCTGCCGACGAGATTTTTGTTGCCTTCCAGAGGTGAGCAGCGTGTTTTTATAAAAAACAAAAAATACGTTTCAGCTGTGAGATCGGGGATTTCGTCGAAACTCTTGTTTGCAAGCTGTGTGTGATACTCCGATCGCGCGCGCTACAGAGTGTATAGCGTGTTTAATCGGAAAATGAACACCAGGAATGGCGCAAGAATAAGCCCCATTCTTGTTTACGCCAACGCTTAGTTTAATTGAACCCTTTTAGGACTGCACCCCCGTTTCGAGGACAAATCACTTGGAATAAGAGTAACTATACGTTTCTGTAGTTAATGAGAGCACAACCCCCTTAGAACTGCAACCCCTTTCTTGGGACAAACATCTTGCAATTAGTATAGGATGTTTTTTTGCAGTGGTAATCTTTACAACATAATTAACAAGAGTACTTTGTGCCCATCAATAAAGGTTGGAAACGGCGACTGATGCCGAGAGGGGTCCGCGAAGGCAACAAGAAGAAGACGATGCCAGTGTGGCTGCCACAGGCGGAGGAGGCAATAATGCTGTCGGTTTCACGACGGCAGACTCCATTCGACAGAGTCTCCTACCTTCCCTACCAGCGAGGTTCGACATGCATGCCATCGAAGGACAGGTAAGAGCTGGACATCGTAACGGTTGATGAAATGTGTGTATGGCGCCGCTAATTTTTCTTCGTCTATAATAGTGAATTTTATCACCAACCTCTTGTCCAGCACGTGTTCTCACACCACCTTCATCATTGCCATGATCTAGTCCGTGGTCACAGGACAGGTTCCAATAACTCTGGAGTCGAACAATACCTCTAAAGGAAAAATAAGCCACAACAACACACATGACTGAAGAAAATCGTACGGTGACCCGAGGTCACCTCTCCAGTTCGTGCCATACAGTGACCCGAAGTCACAGGGCAAGCGCTCCCCCCCCCTCGGCAACCCCATTTTTAGTCGAGGGTCGCATTCAGTAGCTCCCAAAAGTCGTCGACTTGCGTTCGTTTGTGTGCATTTAATTACTCATCCTGTTGACCCTGGTATTAGCAGGGGAGTCACCGACCTGTATCCTTCACGAGGGTATGCCACCCCTGTAACACGCGCGGTCGATGTACCACACGCAGCTTGCAAAAATGAGATTAGATGAAATTTTCGATCTCACAGCTGGAGTGTATTCTTCATTTTTTCTAAAAATATAATACGTATCATGCGTGCCTGGTGCATAAAATGCTTTACTTTTCTGACAAAATAAGTTGCATTCTTTTTTTTTTTTAAATGAAAATAACGTTATTTTTGTGAACAAGAAAAATGAGAAAAAGTGAAAAAACCGAAAAAAATGAATAAAAAATAAAAAAACGAGATTTAAGTTAAACAATGAAAAGTACAGTTGGATAACGGAAAACGGATAAAACGCAAAGAATACAGTAAGATCCATAGAGACGTGATAGAGGCTGCGATAATATTAATATTAACAGTAGGCATATACAAGTGTCTCATGTTATGAGAGCTGTTTACACACATACCAGGTAGTCTACAGGAGCGAGTGTATGCCAAACATGTAGTACCTGGTAAGTGTTTGGCACGCCGGCCAAGTGTTGCAATAGGATGACGACATCGCCAAGTACTAAAGGATGAAGGCAGCGCCAACTGTTAGAAAGGATGAAAGAAAATAAATTATAATGAAGAAAATAAGACGTGTGCAGTGCCCGACAAACTAGTACCCTGGTAAGTGATTGGGATGACGGGACTCAGTCTCAATTATCAGTTCTCAGACTCGATGCTGAGCTTTTGTTTCTTCATTAGTCTCACGTCTCAGACTGGTTTGGTTTGTCAGTCTCATTGACCAGTACAATTTCTCAGTCTTGCTTATTTCTGATATTCAGTTGTCAGTCTTACCAGGTATTTCTCAGAAAATTAGCACACTCCTTCTTCAGATGCTTAATCAGCCTCATTTCTCGCAGGCTCGCTCCTGCGATTCTTTTGTCGGTGTCAGTTCTTAGACTCACTTCTGAGGTTTCTATATCAGTCTCACGTATGTGCAGAGTTTGTTCATGCTTCTCAGACTATTACTTAATATGGTATTCAGGTCCCAGTCTCATTTCTCTGATAGCTATCAGCCCAATTTTTTCATGGCTCGGTTGTGAGATTCCTTTGTCAGTCTCAGTTCTCAGACTCACTTCTAAGATTCATATATCAGTCTCATTTGAAGTATTAGTAGACATGTTTCTGAGATCCATTTGCTTATTGTGGTAGGACATTGAGTTCCAGTTTCAATTCTCAGACATTTGTCAGGCTCATTTGTCTAACGCTCGTTTCTGAGATTCCGTGCCAGTTCTCAGACTCATTCATGATATTCCTTTATCACAGTTTCTCACTTGTCATTTTTCTCAGACCCAATATTCCCAGTGAAGCACATTAATTGACATTTCCGTGGCATTACCACGGCAATGCCATGGGCCTTCATGGCAGGAATGGCAGCTGCCGTGGCATTGACATTGCACTACCATGGGCCTTCATGGCCGTGCACACGGCACGCGCCGTAGCCCGCCACAAGACGCACTACCAAGGGCGTAGGGTTAGGGTTAGAGCAAGTAGGGTCATATTTAGGGTTAGGAGGGTCATAGCACGGCGATGGGAGTCCCATGGCAGTGCCACTAAACCTCCCGTGGCACTGCCATGGGGCATTTTCATGGCTATGACACGATGTTTTCCACGGCACGCCAGGGCAGTCGGTGCCATCATGGCAATGCCATGCAAGCCCGTGGCATCGCCCTACATGGGCATTGCCACGAATGTCCATGAAAGCTTGTGAACGTCCATGCACGCCCACGAAATGCCATGGGCTCCCATAAAATATTGTGGCTCCCGTGACATCGCCATGGCACTGCTACATATTGCCACGGGAGCCCATGGTAGTGCCATGATCCATGGTGCTCCATAGCACATGAAGATTGCCACTACGCCCCATGAAAATGACAAATAATGCACATCCCACAACATTCCTAATTAATTTCGCAGTCTTATTTTTGATAATTTCTCAGACTCATTCTGATGCTTCTATAATTTTTGTCAGTATAGTATAAATTCTAGGGCTGCGCACTGGCAGCTTCAGTCAGTAAATATCATACCAGGTACTGACTGCGTCAGCCTGAGATCCGTTTCTCAGACTCGTTTCTGTTATACGTAACTCTCCGATTCATTTCTCACACACTCATTTTGACTATTCTAATAGCCATTTTTCTAAGGTCTGTCTCATTTATCTCAGGGTCGTTTCTGAGATTGCTGTACAGTCTCAAATCTCAGACTCACTTCTGTATGAGTCTCATTTGGAGTTTCTTCCCTTAAAAAGATATTTAGTTCCCAGTCTCATTTCGGAACAAATATATAAACCGCATCGAATCGCACGCTGTGATTTCGGGCATAGGAAAAACGCACCACGGTTCGGTTCTACACCGTGAAAAAAGCCTTGGAAGTAGTGATCGCAATCAACAAAAATAGTCGATATTTAGGTTGATTAAAATAGACATACACATTTTCGTCCTCGCCCGTTCAGCGTGTTCCCTCCGCATATCCTCCTAACTCACAGCCAGCCTCAGCCCGTAATTGCCGACGACAATATTATTTGCTTTCTTTCTTTTCTTCAAGTT